>WAAF01010231.1:74408-124445 GCA_013400475.1 Tricholaema leucomelas | reverse complement strand
TGTAGTTATTTTACTGCAGTTACTACTCTTTGCTTCACCCTTTACAAAAGCAAGGATAACTCCATAGTGTTTGCATATGTTTTAATGTAGTTATTTTACTGTAGCTGCTACTCTTCACTCTTCACAAAAGCAAGGATCACTCCACGTGCGGTGGTGTTGTAATTTTATAGTAAATTTTAGCAGGACTCAGGAACACAGAGCAGTTAGTGTGCATTTGCAATAGAAGTGCTAGTTTTTACTTTTACAAATTAACATTCGTAGATGGAAGTCTTATTTACCAATACCCTGCTGTGATGAGAATAACAGTAATACACTACATAGCTCCAACTAAGCTAGATTTCCATTTTGTAATTATATTTTTTCCACCTGATTTTTTTTTTCTGTTCCTTGCTGAGAAAATGCTTTGTGTTTATACAAAGGAGTTTTAAAAGCCACAAACTGATTTGTGGGTGCATAATTTGTAGTCATTTTTATGTATATTAATGTAAAATCATATTCTTGATTTCCATAAATGACCCACATAACATGCCAAACTTCTTCCCCATCTTAAAGAGCCTTACGTTTTGATGAGCAAAATTGATAGCTAGGGGAAGAACAAAAGCGTGCTGATGACACATAAGCCTTGATCAAAAGTTGTGAACTTCTCAGATGGTCTGCCAAAAATGGATTATTTTTCTGAAAGTTTGAAATATGGCTGAGATGCATTCTGGCCATTATTCAAAGCCTCTAATTTATAACACTGATGCTGTTAGACAACTGATTATCATAGGTTTTAATTTCCTGCAGAACCCACTGTAAGTGTAGACCGCTTTATATCATTTAATATGCAAAGAACCTCTCAGATCAGGGAATGGAATTTACATCCTTGTCAGTATAGGTTGTCTGCTCTGACATGGATTGATATAATGCATTATAAAATACTGGAGTTTTCCTAGACCTGTGGCATTTGGTTGAATTCTTGATGTTCACGCTTCCAAAAATGTCTAGATGCAATTTATATCCATCTTTAATAAGACACAAACTGCAGTATTTTGCTTAGTTAAACATTATCATAGAAACAACCAGGTTGGAAGAGACCTCCAAGATCAGCCAGCCCAACCTAGCACCCAGCCCTAGCCAATCAACCAGACCATGGCACTAAGTGAATGACCACCTCCAGCGACAGCCACTCCACCACCTCTCTGGGCAGCCCATTCCAATGCCAATCACACACTCTGTGAACAACTTCCTCTGAACATCCAGCCTAGACCTCCCCTGGCACAGCTTCAGACTGTGTCCCCTTGTTCTGTTGCTAGTTGTCTGGGAGAAGAGACCAAGCCCTATCTGGCTATAATCCCCTTCCAGGTAGTTGTAGACAGGAATGAGGTCACCCCTGAGCCTCTTTTCTCCAGGCTAAACAACCCCAGCTCCCTCAGCCTATCCTCTATTTGTTTTTCTGACTTCATATTACTCATGCCCTTTATTCACTGTAGGTTGTTGAGATCTCTCAAGTGGGCTGTGCATAAATGATAGATTTTTTGATTCCATTGTCTTTTGTCTGCCAGTTAATAGAAAAACACAGTAGATATTGCAAACGTGGCAGTAATTAGATATGGATAATTGTTTAGCTGAGCACATTTTTGGTAGAGGTTTTTAGGTTCTGTTTGCATAATTTTGGTTTTGCAAAGGGTAATAATAGAGTTTGATATTAAAATACTGAATATTTGCATCAAATATTCAATTAGCCTTGAATATGACATCAACTATTCCAGCTGCCATCCTAACAAAGCTGATCTCATCAGGAAAAAGCTTTCCAGCAATGAGGCAATCTTATAAAACCATGCAGTGTTGGACAGGACTCACTGAGCCACAGCAAGGCTCCCATTTCCTGGCTGTTGGCTGAGTAAAGCTCTCTTTGATCTGTTGTGTTCTGCAGACAGCTAGCCATGAGACAGCTTGGATCTGAGGTCAGGGATCTTGCTCAGTGATAGATTATTGTGGAGATGAAATCATGATGTCACTGGCACAGGACCAATTAGACATTATGAAAAGCCAACTGGCAAAGAGTATTTCCTGGCCAAAAGAAGAGAGGTCCCCAGGGCATGCCCCTGCAGGCCCTTAGGAGTACCTGGGAAGCTGAATGAAAAGGACATTCTTCACGACTTAAACATATGTTAATTTTACTCAGCTGTATATAGGGCTCCAAAGCCAATTGGGTTTCCAATGACCTTTTGGTTCATCTTTTAATTTGAGAGTTTTGTGAAAAATATTTCCTGCATTGTGTTTTAAGCAAGACTCTGCCTTGCCTCATAGGAGCCTGTTCTTTCTGCATGTTCATGGAATCATGGAATCAACCAGGGTGGAGGAGACTTGCAAAATCATCCAGTCCAACCTAGCACCCAGCCCTAGCCAGTCAACTAGGCCATGGCACTAAATGCCCCAGACAGTCTTTCCTTGAACACCTCCAGGGACAGTGACTCCAGCACCTCCCTGGGCAGCCCATTCCAATGCCAATCACTCTCTCTGCCAACAACTTCCTCCTAACATCCAGCCTAGACCTCCTCCGGCACAACTTGAGACTGTGTCTCCTTGTTCTGTTGCTGGTTGCCTGGCAGAAGAGACCAACCCCACCTGGCTACAACCTCCCTTCAGGTAGTTGTAGACAGCAATGAGCTCTGCCCTGAGCCTCCTCCTCTGAAGGGAGGCTGTAGCCAGGTGGGGATTGGTCTCTTCTCCCAGACAACCAGCAACAGAACAAAGGGACACAGTCTCAAGTTGTGCCAGGGGAAGTATAGGCTGGATGTTAGGAGGAAGTTCTTCACAGAGAGTGATTGGCATTGGAATGGGCTGCCCAGGGAGGTGGTGGAGTCACCGTCCCTGGGGGTGTTCAGGAAAAGACTGGATGAGGCATTTAGTGCTATGGTCTGGTTGACTGGCTAGGCCTGGGTGCTAGGTTGGAGGTATCTTCCAACCTTGTTGATTCTATTCTAAACAAGGATCTGACTGACTTCATGGTGCAGAAAAGAATAGGTTATGTGTGTTTGTAAGCAAAAGCTAATGCTTTGCATTTTAACAGGGAAGGAAATGAACAGTGGCAGTAAAAACACATCTGCCAGAGCAGAGCCTAGTGGCAAAAGTTACCTCTTGTTAGTGGGATGACAGTATCCAGATGTCACACAGTTAAGGGCATTTGCTGAAATCTTTCTGAAGCAGGAACACCTGTGACCGTCAAAAGTGATGAATATTAGATAACAAAATGTATTCGTGGTAGAGGTTCTGTGTAACCAACGTAGTCACCAATAGAGCAATCAAATTCCTTCCAAGCACTCACTGCTCTCTCTTTATTCCTATTTATGTAGTACTTCTCCCTTGGCTGAATCTTTGAGGGCTTCTTAATTTACTGTTTATATATATGCTGTACATTATTGCATGCTTTGCTACTTATTTTCCTGAGTTTTGTATTTTTAGGATGATATTCTGCAGATCTGCAGTTTAATATCTGGAATTTTAGGTCTACGTAACTACTGGGAACCGAGGATGCGTCTTCCTGTACAGTGCACATGTGCTTGGTGTCTGCTGGGGCTTCCCATGTTAAAAGTATGGGATTGTGGAATAGTAGAAGGGTTTGGGTTGGAAAGGACTTCTCAAGGTCATCTACTCCAAGGCTCTTTGCAGTGAGTAGGGGCCTCCTCAACTAAATCAGCTTGTCCAGAGCCCTGTCAAGCCTCACTTGGTGTGCTAGTTTGAAGCTAGCTAGAATGTTTTAGTGAGAAGAACTAGATTACAAGCTGTGAAAGGAAAACAATGGTGATGTCTACTTCCCTCATAGGCTTGCTGAGATGTATAAAACCAAAAAGCAAAACATAGATAATCGCTTCACTCGGGAGTCTTGCTTGGGACTGGGGAACTGGCTGAGCTGCATCTTACTCTCTAACCTCACCCTCCATTTTGGACTAATCCACTTTGCTTCCTCACCCCCTGGCCAAATCTCTATTCTTCTTTGGGACTGGGGTAAGGTTGAGAGGGGTAGGGGGAAGGTGAAGGGGTGGTTGAGAGCCCCTCCTGGGGACTCAGGTTTCTGGGAGGGGAGTTGTGTTTCTGCATTAACTTTTTACCTTGTCTATTTCTGCCTATAACTGTATATACTGTAAATATCTGCTTGTCTATTGTGTCATCTGTAAATATAAGCTTCATTCATATTTCCAGAGCTGGCTGAGTCTAATCTGGGTGATTTCCAAAGTGGGGGGGGCTGGGAAACATCCAAACCATCACACTTGGAATATTTGCAAGGATGGGCCCCCAAAATTAACATGTTGCCATGAGCTATGTTTAAGCAAAAACATTCAAGATCTGATTCTGTTGTCTTTCATTTCTTCGTTTTGACCGCATCTGAAGATTATGTTTATGCTTTTGAGGACACAGAACCTTCAGCACACTTGAGGTCTTTATTCATTTGAACTCAGAATGCTGCCTCACTCTAAGCAGAAAACCACTCCAGAATCTAAACTTACTTGTTTGGCAGAGGATCATAAAAGTTTGACCATTTTGTTCTATCCTCCTTTTGGAGGGCTCACTGGTGCCATTCCAGCCTGAATGCGCTTTGAAGCTGCTGGCAACTCCTGCTTCCAAAACCAACAGAGGGTAGCAAACCTCTATACTATTGCCATGGAGTAAGAATGTTGTCTTCTATAACAGCACTGCTTTCAAACACTCCTTTGTGCATTTTCCATTCCAAAAGGATATTAAGATACCCTCTGAGTATCTGTGTTTAAATGGAGATAGATGCAATTCTGCACTTCGGGGCAGGGGGAGGAAAATGATTACGCTTTTAGTTTTTGAATAAAAATGAAATTATGTAAGTCCTTGCTCTATCAAAACCCACTGCTTCTATTTGATGCATCAATAGTGACCTCTGGGGTTGCTGTTCTGCTTCTCAAGGGGATTCTGCCTCTGCTGTCTTGGCTGGTCTCCAGGTTTGGATGACAATTTCAAGGTTACAGATTGTTTGGGTTTTTTTTATCCAGAGGCAGGGGAGATCAATCCTAATCTATAGAGAGACTGAATCTCAAATGCTGGAGTGCCAAAGGCTTGACCCTCAGAAGTGCTGAGCACTCTATGCTTGTAGGGCTACTATGTGGCACTCGGCACCTTACAGAGTCAGACTTAACAGCGCTCTCCTCTGCTTTACCCTGAGAACTGAATTAGGCTCTTACTTTGCTCTCATCCCAGAGGATTTTCTTCCCATTTATGCTGATGCCTTTGAACTCTGTCTTTGCAGGCAAAGTGCACAGCGGCATTCGCTAATTTCATACTCAAAGGTATTTGAGACTTTGTGGTTGTTTTCTTTAGCTTGTTTTCCGATGGTCTTATTCTTCTCGTGCATTCCATGATCCTTTGTTTTCCATCTTAGCTCAGAAATGTCAGAAACCAGGCTGGGGCAGTCAGCAGCATCTTTATTTTAGGAACTGACCTTTGGCCTTTCATATACTTGAGAGGATGCTGAGCTATGTTGTTTAGTCTTGTCAACAACACCCAAGAGGAACCCAAAAAAGACTGTTTCAATTTTTTTCTACTTCATATTAATCCTGAAAACATTTCTTTATGCTCATTTAAGTGGAGGTATCCTTCCTCCTCCCTGATGTTCTGTGACCTTTAGCAGTACCAAGAAGAAGCTCAGTACCAGTGACAGAAGGGAGATGTCAGCAAGCTGCAAAACCTGAGTGAAAATAGTCCAAGCACAGCACTTTGCTGGGGTGACCGAAATCATATTTTTGGAGAAGATAACATCATAACCTTTTAATTTTCCTTTCTATTTATTTATCTGAGTGCCAGATTGACAAGCCTAGAGAACCAAGTTGTCTATTCACAGAGCAGGTTCAGCGTGGGCAGCAGCACTGATTGTTTCCCGTGTTATCCAGCTGGTGGTTCTCAAACCTGACCTCAAGAAGCTGCTCCTGGGACCGAGTTCAGCCAGCAGCCCTGTTCTTTTCCTTTCTGACACTGCCAAGATGACTGATGCTCTATGCTAGTGCAAAAGCGGTTCTGCAGAGTAAACAGCTCACTACTAGAGATTGCATTGATCACTAACCAGCTGAGTTGTTCATAGCTTTCAGCTCCTAACAACCATCTGATTTCCTGCCCCAGCCATTATTTTTTCCTTCTGTCTCCAGCCTTTTGTGCTCTTAACCACTGCTTACACTTCAGATGGCATAATTAAAATTTTATAGCAGAACATGAGTCTTCTCTTAAGCAAAAAGATTTTAAGTATTACTATTATGGCAAAAGAAAGAGACAAGAAAATGTGGGATCAGTTGGCAAGTTGTTTATTTAATATATGTTTACTATAGACAGCAGCTTATAACACAGGCTTAACAAAAATGTACCACAAATGTATCTTTTTTGTTTATCCTTATCCCTTTGAGAAATAATTCCATTTTCCTAAATCCTTTCTTTGGTGTTAATGAATGTATCCTCTCCATTACCTACATGTGAAAGATGCTGCTTCTTGATAATGAAGATATTAATCATGCAATTATCAAAATTTCTCCTTCTGAGCTCTCAGAAAAGAATCCAGGGGCCTGTGCAGCAAATATACAGGAGGATGTGCATAAAGAGAAAGATTCTCCTGTCCCTGCTCTTGCTTGCTTGGACTCTCCTCCAACGACTGAGCAACAATAAAGTCTAACCAAGACAGGATTATATCTAATAATTTCCTGTGTGGACAAAGAAAGTTTAGGATGACTTTAGAAGTTATTACTATCTCAATTTTAATTATATGAGGTTTAATATTAATTTAAAATCCTCAACTTCAAAATATTCTTATGGCTTCCGCTCTCAGCCCACACAAACCTGCCAAAACAAAGTACCTTTATAGGCTAGAAAGAGCCATCAGTCAGCAGCACACAACACATATCAAAGACATCACAGTTTCAAAGGTATCATTAATACCAATACAGGAGAGAGTGCACTGCAGCTTTTAATGTCTCACCTGAGGGAAAACCATGCAGTAAATCGCACTTTGCCTAGTTGAGGAGAAGGAAGAAGGGATGCATGCACTTGGGTTCCTTAAGGATGAGCACCATTTATATCTGTTGAGGTGGTGTTACTTAAGTTTGTATTTGCTTGTGGATCACTCTAGTTATTCCTTCAGGAAATAAAGCATTTCCACTGTCAGTCTTCAAAAATACGTATTGTTAACATTAGCTTTACTTTGCATTAAACATCTAAATTATATATGAGACCACTCAGGGTATGGGTGTGCAATGAACTGTGGTGTGGAGACTGAGAGTCTGTCTGTAGGCACTTTAACAGAGAGCTTTGTGTGAAGACTATACACCTGTCCAAATGTGTCTGGGCCGAACTGTAAAGCAGATGATGTATCCTGTCTTACTCTTATTGGTAGCAGCCACTGGCTTTTCAGAAGGTGGCTTTTAACGTACTGAGCATTTGTAAACCTCTGTGGTACTAATAGCGTCTGTAAGTTCATGTCCACATTCAACCCTCTGCATGCACATAGAAGTATCAGATGTGAGGCTAGCACTTGGGGCATGCTGCTGAGAATCATCCGCAGAAGCTGAAGTCAAAAGGAAAGGCAAAATTACCATGGGAAGGCATCTTCAGCTCTTGGTTCCAGAACTCCTGTCCCTGCTGGCAGTATTTTCCCTGCTTACCTACCCACTGCAGAAGGAAAATATGGCAGTGGAGCCTTTTAGACCATGCATACTGCTGTGTATTACTGAAACATGCACCCATGTGAAGTTTTAGTGGTGGCAGTTGCCAGAGAATTTTCACCATTCACTTAGCTGTACCTAGGATGAGCATCTCATGTTACAGCAGTGATCCACTTGGACCCAGAGTATATTATTCTTTAGCTGTTTTATGGATTAAGCTTTTTATTTGTAAGCTTAGTGTCATTTCTCACTTCTCTGAACGTCGACAGTTCGAAGCAGATGCATTGTTTGTGGAAACTTGCAGGCAAAGTGAAAGCTCACGTTATTTCTGCTGCCTGTTGAGCCTTAGTTAAAGGAAGTGGCAGGATATGACAGTGCTGGGAAACTTGCCTTTTTTGGGGCTTGTGGTAAGTGTTCCAAGTAATGTCATACCTTATCTCCAGAAGATTGTTTATTAGGCAGGTATTGGTGTGAAAGCTCAATGCCTGTTTGTTTTGTGGCATTGTTTTAGTTGTGCATTGAACAGAAAATGCTGTAACACTGTGACTGGCAGCCACACGAAATGGAATATGGGGTTATTTCTCTTCACATTTGCAGCACCATGAGTGTTAATTACAAGATGATATCTGCAGTGCACCCTTAGCTGCCAAATGTAAATAAATGTTACCCTGATTTAGATGAGGTATCCAATGTGTAAACAGGCAAACCAGGCTCAGTTCAATCTTTTTGATAAGTCTGAAGAATGCTTTTTCACTAAGACTTGATTCATATCATTCTTTAATATTCTGCACAGTATTTGCACTGCATAATGGTAGTACTCTTGCCAGCAGCCCTATGCATCTGTCTACCAGCAAATAACCTTTCGGTAATTACTGTATGGGTGATGACGGAGAGATGAGTGGGAAATGGTGGGGGATAGTGGGAAGACAAGCATAGCAATAAAACACACCATCTACAGAAGACAAGTCAAACCAATATTGCAGAAGTAAACAAGGATCTGGAAGGATTAAATCAGAATAACTATTATTGTGGCAAACAGAAAGAATGGCTTAACTGGAAAAAGCACAACAGCTAAACAGGGCTTCATATTTGTGTGTTCTAAATGAAGAGAATTTCCACTAAAGCACTGTTAAATTGAAGCCTCTGATAAACCCGAAATGCTGATGGGTTAGATTTGATTGGCTGCTGTTTGCCATCTGACTTTAATCAAGGTGTCTTCAAGTGTATGCAATGCATAGCTTTTCAGTGGAGAGCTGAGCTGTGCAGGCTGCCTGGGGGTGTGAAGTTCATGTGTACCACCAAGGTGGAGAAAACAACTGGATGGAGGATACTGAACGGACACAAATGTTACCTTGAAGTGCCATAACTACAGGGAAACCTTACAAGTTTTGGAGGTATGGTGTAGAAAGGAATTCCTTTCTGACAGGATTATACCATTGTTGTGAGCTGAACTGTTGCCTGGCTTTTGGTGCGATTCAGCTCTCTGTTGTAACTCTCTCTTTGTAAAACAGCAGAAGTGTAGAGAGAATATGCTGAGACAAATTAATGGAAGGAAAAGAATTTGTGACATGAACAAAGGGATGCTGAGGTGGCTCATATTCCTTGCAAAGCTTGTACCTCCCAATCCTTTGCAAGCAAACTCACCCTTTCTCTTGTTTGCAAGGTGCTGACTTCCTGAAGGTGTCCTGATTAGTTTACAAATGTTGCTTCTACACAGGTGTTCTGTCAGTAACCAGAGAGTCATAGAATAGCTTAGGTAGGAAGAGACCTTGGAGATCACCTACTCCCACCTCCCTGCCATGGGCAAGGACACCTCTCACCTAGACTCAGCTGCTCAAGGCCTCATCCAACGTGCCTTTGAACACCTTGAGGGAGGTGGTATCCACAACCTCCCTGGGCAACCTATTCCAGAGCCTCACCACCCTCGTACTGAAGAACTTCTTCCTAAGATCCAGTCTAAGGAAATTGGTCTAAGGAGACCATTCCTAAGATCCACTCTAAGGAAACTACTCCTCTTTATTGCTAGATAATTTTATGAAAAGTCCTCCTTCAGCCATCCTGTAGGATCCCTTCAGCTCTTAGGTCCTCCCCTTGAGTATTCTCTTCTCCAAGCTGAGCAACCCTCCGCTGTCCTCACAGAAGAGGTGCTCCAGCCCTTGGATCATCTTTGTGGTCCTCCTCTGGACTTGATCCAACAGCTCTGTGTCCTTGTTACAATGATGACACCAGAACTGGATGCATCACAGCAAGGGATGCAGTATAGCAAAGGAGGACTCAGCAGTGCAGGCTAGAAGCTATTCTTTGAACACGCTGCCCTTTATACCCTTTTAAATTGGGTTAGATGTTAAACAGAATGCTGGAAACATGGGTAGCAATAAGCTCTCTTTGTGCTAGCTTAACTTAGTCCATTAGCACAGACAGAGCAAAGCTAGTCTTAGAAAAAGAGAAGAATAACTGATGTAAAGTGCTCAGCAAAGATGCAGCCCCTCAGCAGCCCATCCAGTGAAGAAGTGGAGGCTTGTGGCAGTAGGGACTGTTCTGCCCTGAAAGCTGACCTCGAGTTGAAGAGGTAACATATGGCTCCCTTCTTGCTTCTTCTGTAATTGCATGACTATCTAAAAAAAGAGCTTCACTGCAGCTTTGTTCCTATCTTAAAGGCATTTTTACTAAAGCAATAGATAAAAAAGAAATATGTTAAATAAAAACATTTATTAGAGGACATAATTTTAAATATTTAATGATATAATTAAGTCTTATTAATGTAATGGTCTTTATTCTTCAGCTTAAAAATTCACAAGGTTAATTTCCCTTTCATCTTTATTATGCAATGTTTGCCACAATTATTTGTTATATATTCTTATGAATATTTGATGAATATTAGAGATTTTAATTTAAATAAAAATATGGGTCAACTTTTGCCACAGTGGTACTCCAGTGTTAAACTGGAGTTTGTGAAGTTAGCCAAGCAGTGAATCAGGCCTCACTACGCCTGCAGTTATGCTGTTGCTGGCATATCTGACTCAAGTAATTCATCGAGAACTCTGCCTTCAAAGGGCTTGCCAAGAAGCTGGGATCAATGACTAACAGAATCATAGAATCAACTAGGTTGGAAGAGACCTCCAAGATCATCCAGTCTAACCTAGCACCCAGCCCTAGCCAGTCAACTAGACCATGGCACTAAGTGCCTCATCCAGGCTTTCCTTGAACACCTCCAGGGACGATGACTCCACCACCTCCCTGGGCAGCCCATTCCAATGCCAATCACTCTCTCTGTGAAGAACTTCCTCCTAACATCCAGCCTATACTTCCCCTGGCACAACTTGAGATTGTGTCCCCTTGTTCTATTGCTGGTTGCCTGGGAGAAGAGACCAACCCCCACCTGGCTACAGCCTCCCTTCAGGTAGTTGTAGAGAGGAATGAGGTCACCCCTGAGCCTCCTCTTCTCCAGGCTAAACAACCCCAGTTCCCTCAGCCTCTCCTCATAGCGTTTGTTTTCCAGAACTATCAGCTGCATCATTTTCAGGTTGTTTCCTGTGGGGAAACTGATTTCCAACATCTCAGATACTTTCTCAACTGATGTTACTGCTACTGGTAGTAAACGCCACCTGTCATAGTTCTCCAATATATGTAGCATATATGTTTCATAGAATCACAAGATAGATAGATTTCTGCAGGTCATGTAGTGCAGCCCTCTCTGTAGTAAGCAGAGGCATCTTCAACTAGATCTGGAGGTATGTACTTGATTCACTAAATTACTGGCATTAAAACTTGTTCTTTTCAGCAGAAGGACTCTTCCTCTACATACGCTGCTGGTTTCATTACTGAAAAGGAAACTTCTCTAGCATTAAGTCCTGGGAATTTATATTCTGCTTTGTTACTAATACTTGTTACAGATGCACCAGAATCATTTTTTTCAAGTGGAAATTGATGTTTTATTTTACCTTTCTATTATTATTAATTTCTATATTTAAAAAGTCACCAGTCTGCCAAGCTACTATGTCAGCAGTTGCTGGAAAAACAAATCACCTCATGGGCAATATGTTGACTTACCTCTTTAACTAAATAAAGAAGCAAACCAGAAATCTCTGGAGAAAAGTTCTTTGAAATAAGCACATACTCCTAATCTGTCGCTGCATTCAGACGGGAAAACAAATGCGGTTTGGACTAGCAGCCAAATTCCAGCTTGTGTTTCTATTAGATTTGTGCTGTGGTGTATGCAAAACTGCCTTTCTGGGAGCTGCTTCAGGTGGCAAACGCTGAAACCTGAGGCCTGTGCTACTTTTCCTTGTGCTGCTATCAGTTAGCACAGCTACCCTTAGGTTGTGTACCTGCTATTGTGGTTACCTGCAAGAGGACCCAAGATAGTGCTGTTTGTATTCTAAGGAGGGCAGATTCAGGAAGAGCTGGTCTAAACTTAAAAAATTATTTTCTTCTATGCAGGTGTGTTTTCTGCTGCTGTTTCTGGAATAAAAGTAGTTGCTGCACTGCTGCCATCGTGTTGCCTGGCTGCAGTGTGGCTATCAAGACAGATGAAAACAGGCTGTTAAGTTTAAGAGAAGCGTGCATTTACATACTGTGATCTATTGTTAACCTCCTATGTGTGCCAGAACTGTGTTAGAAAAATTATGTTCTGTATGGAATGCATGAGGAATAGTTAAGTTACCAAACAAAAATGGAAATAACCAACATACCGTGCAAAGAGGAGTCTAAGTTAGGGACAGGAAACAATCCTGTTGCCTTTTCTGAGCATCTTGCTTGGAAACCACAACTCTAAAACCACAGCCTTAGCTCAGATAATGACGATGACTTTTGCCACTTAGAAGTAAGTCCTACTGATTTTACAACTCATAAAAGATTCAGTTCCCTCACCTTGAAGCATATCCCCAATATAAGCATTTCACCTCCCCTGGGATCCACCTATCCCTCTTACCTCAGCTCTCAGTTAGAAGTCCATTAAAAGCCTGCTTTGTGTACAGTATGGTTAGGCTTGATATCATCATGCAATTTTATGGTAAATCTTGCTTGAAAGTAGGCACTTGGCTCTTAACAGACCACAATGGAACGAGGAATGGGAAAAAGTCTTCAATGGTTCTCCCTCTCATTTGTGCAGTGCAGAAAGTCGGGTGGGTAACTCAAGCTTTAAGTCTGCTTTTTAAGTTGAACAACTACATCTTGCATGTACATCTTAGAATCACAGAATCAACCAGGTTGGAAAAGACCTCCAAGATCATCCAGTCCAACCTAGCACCCAACCCTATCCAATCAACTAGACCCTGGCACTAAGTGCCTCATCCAGTCTTTTCCTGAACACCTCCAGGGACTGTGACTCCACCATCTCCCTGGGCAGCCCATTCCAATGGCAAAATATGTTTTGTTCTCAGAGCTGCACTTGGTAATTTAGTTCTCCAAACTATTACCTCCCATCATCCTCTCTCTTCCTGTCCTCTGTTTTTTCTTTATTTGCTGACAGGCAGCCACCTTCTGTCCTGCTGATGGGGCGGTTAAAGGGCTAGAAGTGCTTGGCTGCGTGCGCTGCCTTCTGCAGCCGAACAGCAGCATCACACAGGACCTCCTCTTCAGGATAGCCGTGGCACAACTTGTCCAGCCAAGTAAGGTCAGAATTTTAACCAATCCTGTCAGCTTAACAGAAAGCCAGATGAGAACACTCAGAATATGTTACCTGTGTGCCTCAGGAATTTTTTAATGTATAGTTATATAGAATTACTTATTTTCACAGCTTTCACTATGGCCTTTTTCAATCACTTGGAATGAGGTAAGAGTGTGTCTGCATTAGAGTGCTTTCACTTTTCACAACTTAAGTGTGTATTTGTAAAGGATGCTTCTGTTTGCCTGCTAGAGCTTATTTAAGTCTCAGAGTTAGGATTGTCAGTGACGTCCAGCACTTAGAAATATACCTCAAACAAACCCGCAGAAGCATAATTAAGAGGTTTTTGTTGTTAAATCTTCTAGGGTTATGTTTTTTGCACATAGGAGAAGAATGTTGCTTTGCTTCTGGTAACACTGAAACTGTTCATATCCCAACATTTGCAAAATGTCCAGAATTATTATTGGGCTTTATTTAACTAATATCTCTGAGAATAAAAACTTGACAGCAAAGAGGGTGATTTGATTTTACATACAGGAGATAATTCATTTATATCTGCACAGTTAATGCAGCAAACATCGAGTGTCTCCTTCCTCTGAGAAGAAAAGCAGCGTTACACATTACTTTGGGAGTTAGAAGAGTGGCTGTTAGGAAAAAAGGGGAAAAAAATAGTATTTTAACCTGCTTAATTACTGCACACTAGAGGGCACTTGAGGTAGAGCAAACAATATTTGCACAGCTTCTGAAACAGTTACCTATATTCATAAGGCATATTGAAAACTAAAAGCAGAAGCTTAATTTTCCAAATTGGATCCAGAATCATTAATGTACAAAACAAAAATTGGTTGATTGCTTTGCTTGATGTAATTTGCTGCTTGGTTTTTTTTCCTCTTCTTAGTGTCTGCTGTACAAAAGAAATACTTGTTCTTCTAATAGTCAGCTTGACAGCAACTAATCAGAATTGCAAACAGTACCCAAGGAGTAATAAAACCTGGCAACATGTTGTGATTTTTATGCACTCCATAATATCATTGGTGCGTATGGTACACAAATGAGTAGTTGGGGCTTTTAAAGTCTGTAACATGAAGGAGGCTCAGAACCAGTTACATTTTATTTTACTAAACAGAGCAATTTGGGGATGGGAAAAGGATTTGCTGAGGGCCTAAAAGCTGGTTGCTGCTGTGGGGTTAAATTTTTGTTTCTGTTTGAAAGCTCATGGGCTGGAAATTGAATTTCTGTGATTGTAGGAATCTGTTTGTCCCATCGAGGCAAAAGTCACTTAGGAAAAAACTGTGCATTTATTTCTCTTCGTGTATAGTTTAACAAGGGAAGGGACTTTGATTAGTCGTCTTCCATGGAAGGCCAGGCTGGAAAACAAGTGGGTTTACGTATTTGGGAGCAACTTTTGTCACTTTTTTGGATGCTTTGTTTGGATGGTTTGTTCTTGCTCCAGTGGGGTTCTTCAAGCTTTCTGTTCCAGTGTTTGACACTGAGTTTTAACCAAGTTTTGGTCTCTGTAAAGATCTGCCATTCTTTGCAAACTTCTCACTCAAACTTCTCTGTGTTTCTACCTTCCTCTGGTAAGATGAAACCAGGAATTTCTGTCAGTATAATAAACACATAAATAAATATGAGAAACCCTTACCTTAAACCACCTTTATCTCATAGGCCATTTGTATAATTTCCTTTGTTTTAATCTCCAGTATCAGTTGTAAACATAATACAATGGAAACTTTTTCAGGTTACAGATGGGCTTCAGTGACTTCCCAAGCACAGAGGAACATTATTTCTCATGATAACCAACTTGTGATAACTGAATACAAGCTAGTTTTAAAGGTTGCAAGACAGTGATAAGAACCTGTGTTCTAAAGGTAATTATGTCTCTCTACTATAACACAGGGAGATGATAAAAGCACGTTATTCAGAAACATTTTGGGCTTAAGACTTCTTGTGTCATCTTAGTCTATGGAGTATGAATTGTAGCCTTTCAAAGCCAATTAAATTTTGGAATAATCCCTTGCATAACTTGAGGAAAAGTCACAAAGTTGGTGGAGTGTTTGGGTACTGCCGGAGAAAAGAGCATCTAATTTATTTAAGGCTTTAATAAAACAGTGGCAGCTTACACCACTGTTCTGCAAACTTGCTGTAGTAACTTTCAGAGCAGTTATTAATTGTAGACTATTAATATTGCTTTGAAGTGGCATGCCAGTGGTAATCCCTGTAAGCACAAGTAGATTGCAGTAAAGTCGTTTATCTTGATCAAGTAATTTGCACTGGACTCATTAACCTCAGGGTAATTTTGGATTGGATCTTATATTGTGTGTTAAGAAAACTTAAATCAGCTAATGCTACTTTGAGGGAAATATCTCATTACTAGGTGATTTGATGGAATAAAACCTGAATATGAGGAATTAACACAGTGGTTCCTTTCCCAGGCATTGCCTTCCCTGACTCTCCTCCCCACCCCTTTCATGTTCCTGACTTTGGCATTGTTATTTAAATGAGATGACGCTGAACATTTACATCAGCAGCAGCCCTTTTAAGGCTGTGCTGTGATTGAGTTCCCCCTTAAGAGCTCATTTTGAGTCTCTATCGAATATTTTTAAGCAGTAAGGTCTAAATTCTCTTTTCATAAGAGAGTTTATTGCACTGCTTTGCAACGCTGAAAGAACAAAGAATTATATAATAGCCAACAACTGTTTTCACAAATATAAAAGGGTGGAAAGAGGCTTGAATTCCATTTTGCCACACATTTTTAGATGACAGACAGCTATTTCCTGTCTGTCAATGAATGAGACAACACATTTGAGTTTTTAATCCTCCTTACTTCTAAAAGCAAAATAAAATGGAAGAAAATCTCCAGGTTCTCTTCCAAGCGGATGTTATTTTTTTCGCCCTTAACAGCCAGACTCAGTTAAAATTAACCAAATCAACTCTAACAACAACAAAAAAAAAACCCAAGCAAACCCCAGAAACCAAAAATCCTCACAACCAAAAGACAACAAAAAGCACCAACAACAACCCAACCAAGAAACAAGTCTGAAGCTTCCATGTGCATATATATGTGTGTGTATATACACATATATATGTACACACACATATATGTATATACAGACATATGTACACACACATTCATATATGCATATATAGTTTGTTTTTTTCTGGTACAAAGATCAGGATTAACATTTGAATTCCAGTTTAATCCAGGATGCATTCAGACACATTTTGCAGATGATTTTTTTTTTTTTCCCCTTCACTACAGCTACTACAATCTTGATCTCCTTTCAGTTGGAATCAGAGCTGCTTGTTGCTTAAAAAGAAAAATTAAATTTAGGAGATAGAGGAAGAATCTTCCTTATAATATGTGTTGAAGATATTTAAGAGGAAACCATTTTTAGCCAGCATACTCATCAGTGCTATGTGACAGTGTGTGTGTATATATATATATGTATATCACTATGATGAATATAATTAAATCATCTAACTTGGATAGGATGCAGAAAGTTGTAAATATTTGCTATTCCAAGATTATTTTAAATTGAATATTAATCCACACACTTCTTCCTGTCATCTGAAAGCTTTTCCAGTAGGGGAATCCATAATCCATTTTAACAAGACACTTAGCACCCTCTCCTACAACTTGAGGATGAAAGAGCACAGCATTTGCCCCAGTAATTTATGACTGCAAGAAGGGTCACATAGAACAAATGACAGAAGTCAAAGGTTGGAATCAAAACAAAAACTATACTTTTAAGTTGTACTTGGAGGTACAGCCTCTACTATTAGCTTTCTTCCCACACTGCCTGTTTAAAGTGCAGACAGAAGGGATCTAACCCATCCATATTAGTGAGAATCTTTATTCTTCTGTGCTTCCATAAAATATTTTTTGATTAAAAGAAGAATGCAAGGTGTGCAATTACTCTTATTGAAACCTTCATAAAGTAAGGTTTTCTATTGTTAATTACAGGCTAAACTTCCTCACGTTTCCTTGTGACAGCATCTATATTCTTGCTGTGTTTTTCAGTTGGTGGAAGGATGGAAGAGAAAAATGCCCTTTGCCTCAGTGGAATCCCAGGTAAAGGGAAGCCACATTTCTGATGTTATCTGTTGCGCTGCAAAGTGTTTTGTATTTCCCTCAAGGCTCTCAGCCTGCTCTGAGTAAGTATTGTGTATTTTATAGCTACCCTTCTCTAAGGAATCATCCCAGGCTCACGGCTTGGAAAGTTATCTGTTGGGCTGAGGGAAGCAAAAGAAAGTTAGATGTTTCTTCACAGCCCTGGAAAAATGTCAAATTCTGGGTAGCTTGCTAAGTTCTGATGAGTTACAGGCTTTTCAGAATGAGTGTTTGTGCAAAAAGAAATGCATCAGTTGTCTGCAATAACTTGCATTTAGGTATTGAAGCACACAAGAGCTCCAAATGCAGGTTTCTCTCACTTGATCTCTTATGTGTGCATGCACACATAGCATCAGCATGAAAAATAAGATTAGCAGTTATGACTCTGAATTACATGGCCTTCTTACTGTTGAGAGGAATACTAGGGGGCACCTTCTGTAGTGACGGATCTTCAGCAACGTAGCCGTTTCTTGCTGAAGGTTAGAAGGTTTGTAGATTATGTAGATGAGTTTAAGATATCAGCCATTTACAAACGAAGAAACAAACCACCTTTAATAATATGGAACCACATGGAATGCTCCTCTTAAACATAACATAATTCTGGTCAAGGAATGTTGGAGTAGGAGGATGGAGCTGAGTGCACTTAAGCTTCACCAACAGCACTAGTTAAGTGTTGAATCAGTCCTCCATTTTAGGAGTTATCATCTATACTTGCTCATGTCTATACTTTGTGCTCCTAGCACAATACTGACCCCTTTTCTCTGGTAAAAAACATACATGGTGGTAACACTTAGAGCTGTGATGTATGGAATTATTAAATGTATGAGCAGACCAGAGGTGTTATATTATACATGCAGCATAGTAAGGAAGAAAACTCGAAACTCAATTGTCAAAGAAGGGGGTGGGCAAAGGGGTCGCTTTGACCCCTCACAAGGTGCTGGCTGTGGTGTTCCTCCTTCCTCTGCAAGGCCACTTTGCTGTCTGCCCTGCCTGCATCCGTGCTGAGCCCTCAGAAGGGATGAGCAACCTTCATCTTTCAAGTCTAAGGCAGTTGAGGATAGTCAAAGCTTAGGGTCCCTCAGCCTCTTTCCAGCGCTTCTCAAGCTGAGGCTGTACAGGGCACCAGTGCGATGTCAGTCACAGAAAGGATTTGGAAACTGGGCAGTGGTCAACAACTTACTGTACCGCGGTTGCCCTTCAGCCATCTCTTGCCGTGCTGAGGTCTTGTCTCTGTTCTGCTTTTAGGCGGGTTCAGGCTCCTGCTTACAATTTGATGGCCACCCTCGGCTTTAGCACAGGAGAGAAATTAAACCCCTGCAGTTCTTTGAGGTTAGTTTGGGAAAGGGTTTTTAAAGTCTGCCCTCTGTCCCCAGCTCGTCCGCCTGTCTCCTCCGCAGCGGCTGTCACGGAGACGAACAACTGCCTCCTGCCCCTCCCGTCCGCTCCGCACCCCCCGCAGCCCTCCCCAGGGTCCTGCCTCCTCCCCGCGCCGCATGCCGACCCGCTATGCCCGCAGCCCCGCCGCTGCCCGTCTCCCGGCGGCCCCGGCCTCCCCTTGGCGGCGGGCATCGCCTCAGAAGACGTGAGGCTCCCTCCAGCCCGCCGCCTTCCGCACCCTCTGCCCCCGCGGCCCTCCATCGCCGCTCTTCCCCCCGCCCGCCGCACGTCTGCCGGCTCTCTGGGCACGTCCGAGCCCCGCCGTGCTGCTCTGGGCACGTCTGAGCACCGCCGTGCTGCTCCTCCGCCCCGGCGGCCAGCTCCCCGGTGGCCCCGCGCATAAGAGCCCAGCCTCCCCCTTCCCTCGGCGGGGGCGGCCTCGGCGCCCGCCCCCACGGCCTGCCCGCCCGCCCGGCCGGAGGGAAATGCCCGGGCTCGGAGTTGGCGGTGCGGGCGGCTGCCGCGGCTCCGGGGAACGGGTGGCTCGGCCGCTCGTGGAAAAGTTGTGTGCTTACCGGGCGATAGGCGGGGTAAGGGGGTGCGAAGGAGAGGGAGGAGGAAAAACCACCACCCAAAACTGCTTACATGAATTTCCAAGCGCTAGACCTGCCTCCGAGATCAGCCCAATAAGAGCTGTCAGGGGAGGCTCCCAGCTCACTTTTCCACATCACTTCACAGTTACATTTGGCAGGCAGGCACGCTGGAGCGCTCAGATCTGGAATTAGTGGATTTATTTGGAATATCCCTGCTTTCCTGGAGACGTGCTGCTGCCGCCGGCTTGTGCAAAGGGAGAAATTAATAACTGCACTTTAGCATGCAGGCACAGAAACCCGAGAAGCTAAGTAACCAGCATCTCCTCCAGCATCAGCAGCCTCAAAAAGCATGAAAAGAAAATCGGGAAAATCCTGCCTGTTCACAGGGACTGGCTAATGTTTGTTACCTCAGCCTCTCAATCCGCGCAGAAGTGGCTGTCAGCAAGCGGTTTCCTCGGTCCTTGAAAGAGTGAGTATTCATTTTGCTAATATTATTTATGTCTCCCTGGCAGAGAGCTGCCTCTCTGTAGATTTCTTTCTGACTTAGTGGCTGTGTTCTCGCAAGGTGCGCTGTGCGAGCGCCTTCCCCGTTAATAGGTAGGGAATCGGGCTGAGCTGTAGTGCCTCATTAAGTAGGATGTTTGGAAATTCCTGATGATGAACATTCCATGGGATACTGATAAGATTTTTTTTATTTTTTTTTTTTAATCATTATTCTCTTGGGAGGAGGAGTGGTGGTGGTGTGGCTATTTCTCCTCCTGTTTTGCTTTTTGGAGTGGGTTGTTTCCCCCTCCCCTTGTCCTCCCCCCCTTTAAAGGATCAGGAGGACTTTGGATCACAGAGGGTTGCTTCCAAGGCTGGAGAACCTGGTTCTTCTGTTTCTTCTCCTTGTTTTCTTATTTAGTACAATAAATCTCTGGGCTATTTCACTGTGTTGAATAGATGCAGGGCTGCATTCATGCATTGAAATAGATTGCAGTTTTCGTGCTGAGAATAAAAATCACCCAACAGCCAGATATGTAAATGAGGGAGGAGGAGGAGGAGGCTGGAAGAACCATGAGCGGGAGAAAATCCCCCTCATCTATTGTCACCTCCCTTCTCCCAAAAGCTTTGCACCCCTTAGGTAAATAAATAAAAAAATAATGGCATTATAGCTTCCTTTCCTACTTTCAGAAAGGAGAGCATCCCAGAAATACTGTTCTTCCACTTAAAGGCTGAGATGGGAATGAACAGCCGTAACTAGCCAGGAGCCATCCCTGTCCCACAAGTTGTTTTTTCTTTCCTTTTTCTGGTTGACTAAACTGATAATGCACCCAGCTGAAACTTCGGAGAGGGAGAAAGCCCCTTAGCTCCAGTCACTCATCAGTTGCATCACTGCCAAGCTTCCCAGAGAAGAAATGCAGGAGTCTGCTGACCCCTGAAGTGGGCTGTTTCACTGAACGCTTCATCTTCTCTTTGAGGAAGCAGAGGAGCAACGCATCCTTACGTTCTGCTTGGCTTCAGTATCTACTAGGTAGCAGCATTCCAGTCAGGAGCCCCAAGCTGTCAGATAGCATCCCTACTAGGCAGTATCAGACCTGTGTATGGTGCTTGGCTGGGCAGCCTGGGAGGCACTGCAAAGCACGGGAAGCCTGTGGCACTTTGTGTGTGGATATTATAGAAGAGATTAATTCAAATCCTTATTTAGACACTGCCTACCGCCATGAAGGTGACACCGCTTAGCACAGGCAGGAATTCCTTTGTGGTTCATCGCTGTGCAGTCACGTCTTGAATCTGTCTCAATTCAAACAGTTTGTGTTTAGTACCAGACTAAATAGAGTGGAATCAATCCAACCTGGCACATATCGGCGTTACACAAACCTGCTCGTGTTGCCAACAGGTATCAAACTCTATACCCTCACTTCTCCCTCCCTCTTCCTGTCTTGTAGGCAGGCACAAACACACACACTCTGTTTCGTGTAAGGGACTCTGTCCGTCTTTCCTCTGAAAGTAGGAATAAATCCTGGTGCAACTCTCACAAAGGCTGGTGCTTCCCGACTGCGAACTTGATCGCATAAAGGGCTGGCTGTTTGTGTCTCTGGCTATCACAGCCAGATGCTTTCTGGGGGGTGCTCATTGCAAGAAATCAAATAACTTTAACTGTTTATTGTTTCAAATCTACCACATTAATGCTTAATAGAAGGGAAGCTTCCAGCTGTTCACTTCAGTTTCAATTAAAGAATAGAGCTGATAACTACCAAAGCTATAGATAAAGAATCCTCTTAACTTCACTCATCCTCTTTTGGAAATTCTTCAAGAGTTTCTCTGTAATGAGGATAAAGAGAAATATGCAGTGTTGTCATATGAATGACATTCCTCTTCTCTGTTCAATGCCAGAATGTTATGACCAAGAAGACACTTTGCTATAGGCTGCTCAGTAAAGGTAAATAAATAACAAATGCATTCAGAAGAATGAAAAAAATACCTAGTGCACGTTTTACCTGTCTCAAAGACACTGGGGAGGCAGCTAGAAGTTAGTGTTTTGAATGCTTGTGGAATTACCAATTTTCACACTCATAAAATCTGATAACATCCAAACCCAAAAGCTCTCTAGTGTCACCTCTCAGCTGATTCTATGAAGGTTTGCCACAGAAAAAACCCTAGTAAGGGAAGTGATTATTACATGATGTTCTAGTCCAAGGTTTTCATCTGTTCAGCCTGACTGTTCTATCTTACTGCATGCAGAACAAGCACAGCTTTCTGCTAGCTTCCTCATAGGCTTCATATTTATTATTTGTCCTTTTTTTAAAAACCTTGCATCCTGGTGATAAAGAACTTCAATTTCCATGCCTAGTTGTAAGCTGAGGGCCTTCAGTCTCCTCAGAGACTGAATTATTTCATGCAAGTTGGCTCTTAAACCATGCAGGTGAGCGATTTGGTAAGTGAGCAGCCTGCTAGCCAAGAAATTATCTTTGGACATTTTTTTTTTCAATATTTAAAAAATCAGTAAGACATATGTGTGCCTGCTTAACAAATGCCACTGCTTTTGATAAGAGGTATCCCCCAGACAGGACAGCTACTCCTTTTCCAACTTTCTTCGGGTGAAAAAGAATAAAGTCCTCTCCAAGATGAGGCAGGATCCTCCTTAGGCAAAGTTGCTTAGTGCTTTTTCAATATACTTTAGCTATTCCCGTCAGCTTCTGCTATTGTAGTCTGAACCAGACTTGTAAAGGGGGAAGCAGTCTCACAATCAGATTGGAATTCACTTTCTTTGCCATTTGTAATCTCCAGAATTTTTCCAATAACATTCCACCTTTACCAAAGACATTAACTGATCCTGGGTGCATTATTTGTCCCGCTGTTAACATATAGTGCATCACCTTATCTAGAAAAAGTACATTTGTACTCCCTTCTTTGGGGTATAGAACTGTTACATGAAGGAACACATAATCAGCCAGTCTTGGATATGGATTTAGGTCTATTACTCTTTGAAGTAGTTCTTGAATTTTCTTTCTATTTCTTCTTGTGCAGTTGCAGATCTCATCTTTCAAAGTCTTTATTTCAGAAGACCTAAGTGCCCTGCAGACTTTAGCTGGGACTTTTTCACCCACTTAGTGAAACTAGGGGCCTGGAACCCACCCACTAGACCTTTGCTAGGTAAAGACAATTTCATTTTCAAAATTTGCGAGACTTTCAAGGGGGAGAAATTCCTGAGCTCTCAGTTTATGAACAAGAGGGAAAGGGTAATGTGTACTTGATGTCCTCAGTACTGCATGTCTCTAAGTCATGATTATTCATACTCTGTAACAGAAAGTAACTGCTCATGGTATGCAGTATGAACAGGCATTTCTATACCCCACCCAATGACCGTAAGATTTTGCATGTCATGGCAGTATTCTTTTTCTGTTCTTTATTTCATTTTGATATTATTAGAGCCTGACCTTTTTAGATATACTATTAATACTGCCAATTGTGTGCTTACAGTATAGACTGCAGTTATATCACAAGAGTCTTTCAACTATGAGTTTAAAATAATGCAAGCTAAATTCTTTCAGTGGGAGAGAAATGCTAAGGCATTTTGAGCTTGGAACATTTTAAGCGTCATCGCTACCATAAGATTGCGTTAATAGAATTAAATTAGCTGATGGAAACTCAACATTATTCTTAGTGTTGTTGCCATAGAAAAGGTGGCTCGCTTTGTAGCTTTCTGAAGATGACTATTTGAGCAGTAGATAGACATGGAACAAAACAAAGTCCAATTTGAGATTTCAAATGCGGGGGTGATGATTATTATTATTCTTCCCTCCCCTCCCTTTTATAGACTTCTTTGTTCTAGAATCTGTTCAGCAAGTTTCTCATTTTTGTCAAGTGAGTAAACAACATCAGCACAGTGACATTTCATCTATATTAATACAATTTTGTTCCCCAAAATATTAGGTACTGATTGAATCTGCAGTGGTAAGTGCAGATGATTTCTGTACCAGCTGAATTACCAAGAGACAGAGTTTAAAGCATCTGACTCTAAGCAAGAGACTGATTTCTACCTGACTTTGTCATAGGGGTAGATTTTATCCAGGAGTTGCAATGATGATACTTGCAGAATTGTTTTTCCAAGGTGTTGAACATTATTTGGCTTGTGAAATTCATTTGAAATGCAGAATGATCAGCACCTTGGCTTGGATTTGAAGTGAATGATATCAACCACTCCTAGAACTGGATAAGTGAAACCTTTCATGAAAAGTGTCTACTGTACCTTGCGGTGCCTAAGTCACAGGCAAGCTCAGAGAGGTGTTTCTTCGAGTATCTTGCTCCAGTCTTTGCAGCTGGATGTGGAGGCTGAAAGCAGTATGAAATCAGTCAGTCTTGGCAGTCAGTGGCTCATAGTTCAAACTTTCTGATTTGGTGAACATTCTGTTGGAGTAACTTACTCTTAGGAAGCAATGTGCAGCTTAATTGGAGGAAATGACTCAACCATTCAAATCTTTTGCAATCACCAATTATCAGAATTCTAAATACATTTGCATTTTATATTTCTATAGGATTGTAATATATAGGTGAAACCATTACATTAAAGCCCCTAAATGCTAATGCAAACAGACTGTGTGCATTCAGAAGCAGTGCAACTCATTAGCTGAGCTTTGCAATTTGCAACACTTCAGGTGTAAACCTCCTTTACGGGTTACATGTAACAGCTATGATTGCATTCAAAGTAGTACCTCCTCAGAACTTTAGTCTTAACGTTGCTGAAGTTCAGGCTGGGTTCCGTATACAAGTCTGTCGGCTTTATTTCTTGTGCATTCCCAAAAGTTAGATAAAAGCAGAAAGAAGGAAAGGAAGAAAAGAAAGGAGAGAAGGAAAGGAAGGAGAGGAAGAAAGAAAATAAACCTGACCAAACAAAACCAACTGGCAAAATTAAAAATCTCAACCTGGCAACTGCAGAAGAAAAAGATGTAATGTTGGAGGACCTTAACTGTTTCCCAACAACTCATTTAAGCTGATGGTGAAAGTGCCAGCAAATGCAATGATGTGAAATTAAGGACATTCACTTCTAATTTAATTTGTTTCAGCTAAAAAGATCTGAGTGTATTTACTGCAGCAGTGCTGAATGTAGCAGTGTTGAACGTAGTTAGAAAAGTCCAGTTCTGTTCACATTTTTTTTTCCTTTATAAAGCTGAGGGATTTTTTTGTGGTTGTTTTTTTTATGTGCACACAAATCTGTGCATGTGACTAGAAAGTTTATATAGCTCTCACTAAATCACAGTCATAATTTTCTATTCTTAGTTTAATCAGAATACACATCAAAATACAGCTTTAATTAGTAACTTTTGTTGAATTATGTAGAGAATACCTAATATTCTTTAAAGAAAGCCAATGAAAATTGAAGCTGTGTAGTATACCATAAAAAAGACTGAGAAAGCAGCCCAGAAAGCAAGACATTTATGTCCTCCATTAATATTTAAACATTTTTCAGCAAGTACAGGATAAGCACATCCCATCTGCTGAAACTCTCATGATAAATGATGCCCTAGGCAGAGCATGGTTAACACCTAATTCTCAGTCACAGGCCAATCTGTTTGCCTTTTTATGAGTTCTCTTCATGTGGTTCACAACTTGCCTTTCCCCCCCTCCCCCCTTCTCTTCTTTAAAAGTGATACAGGTCTTGAAATTATGCAATACACCCTCATAAAAATGAGCATCGGTTTGAGATGAGGCTGGCATGAACTGAAGCTATTAAATCTATATGTACTGCAGTTCTATTTTAGTCAAAGGAAAATCACTTTAATCAGTGGACTGTAAAGAATAAAAATTACTTCTGTTCATTTCTTCATCTTACTATAGAATGGAAACAATGAAGATACAACTGGTTTTGTCATGCTTAAGTTTCTGAACCCCCTTGGTCATTCAAGCAGTGTTCGGTTTTCTTTTTTCCTTCCCTCTCTGTTCTAAGCCTGCACCATGAGCTTCTCAGCACAAAATGTTGAGGTGATGTTCTGACACACATCACTGCAGTTTCTGACTCCCATAAACCCAACAAGTCTTTTTAATCTTTATTTATTTTCTAGGTATGAGAAGTGGAAAGGGAAGTTTGAAAATACATTTTACTCTACAGGAGAACTAAAGCAGTTGTATTTTTAATGTCTATTTTATTCTTTTGATGCCAACTGTCACCAAAAAAAAACAAACCATAACAACCAACCAACCAAAAAAAACCCAAACAAACTGAGTTTAAAACAATTAGGTGAATAAAGGGCAAATAACTTGCAAATATACCAGAAGTTATTTCAGTATGTGATTTCCATAGTGGTATTTATCTGCTTTTCAATGCAGAAACATCACAGCTAAACTTAAATGACTTAACACAAAGTCTGAACAATTATATCAATGCATAGTCTACTATACCTTCCTCAGAAGTGAATGCATTTCAGCATTTCTTTATGACATTGAGAAGTCATAAACGTATTGGATTAGTATATCCTTTTAGCCGGGAGAAGAGGAGGCTCAGGGGTGACCTCATTGCTGTCTACAATTATCTGAAGGGAGGCTGAACCCAGGCGGAGTTGGTCTCTTCTGCCAGGCAACCACCAACAGAACAAGGGGACAGTCTCAAGTTGTGCCTGGGGAGGCCTAGGCTGGATGTTAGGAGGAAGTTCTTCACAGAGAGAGTTATTTGCCTTTGGAATGGGCTGCCCAGGGAGGTGGTGGAGTTGCCATACCTACAGGTGTTCAAGAAAAGCCTGGGTGAGGCACTCAGTGCTATGGTCCAGTTGACTGGATAGGGCTGGTTGGACTGGATGAGCTTGGAGGTCTCTTCCAACCTGGTTGATTCTATGATTCTGAACAAGAAACAAAGGAAATACAGCAACAAAAGAAACCAGCAGCCCTAAAATGTTACGGATACTTGTTTCATTGGAGAGGAAATGTGATCAAACAAGTCCTAGTACTTCAATTGCTAACTTTGAAGCACATCCTCCCTCTTTGTCCTGTAACTGTACAATATGTGGTATAGAGGATTCATGGCTGGAACTCCTGAAGCACTGCACAATACAAGTAATAACAAAGTAGAAAAAAGTGATCTTGAGGAGCTAGCAAAACCCTTGGAATTGTTTGTTGCTTTCTTTTTTAATAGACTTTGGTTCTGTAAAGTAGTGAATGCTTCTGAAAGACTGACAGCTTTATGTACAACCTATCAGAGCTGTGGCAGCTTTAAAGTTGGCCCATGTTGATTTTACTATCGAAGAGAAGCAAAATAACTCCCACAAGAAATTCTATTGATTCCAACAGAAGTTGAACAATAGACATGACACCTCAGGGCCAGGATACTCTTTTGGATTCTTTAAAGGGGAGAAAAAAGAGACAGAGGCAGAGAGAAAATTCCTAAAAGTAAATATTTGCCAAAAAAATATCAGAAAGATTAGGCAGTCACTTACACAATAGAGACTTTGTAGCTATCATAAAGTGTCATGTCAGGCAACCACAGAATAATGCACTATTTGTTACAATACATTGCTTTAATTAAAGATAACTATATCACATGGAAATATATAACTTCCTTTATCCCAAAGCATTAGTCGAGTAGTGTAATGATCTGTGTCCTGTAGCAGCCTCATCTCTCCTTTGGAACCCCAGTCATGGTGTTTCCTAGTGAAAGCAAAAGCCTAAGAAAACTGAAGGAAAGGAATTTACCTTAGAAATGGCATCCTGACCTGTATCTGGAACAGTGTGGCCAGTAGGACAAGGGAGGTTTTTCTGCCCCTGTGCTCAGCACTGGTCAGGCCACAGCTTGAGTGCTGTGTCCAGTTCTGGGCTCCTCAGTTCAAGACAGACATTGAGATACTGAAATGTGTCCAGAGAAGGGCAACAAAGCTGGTGAGAGGCTTGGAACACAGCCCTGTGAGGAGAGGCTGAAGGAGCTAGAGGTGTGCAGCCTGGAGAAGAGGAGGCTCAGGGCAGAGCTCATTGCTGTCTACAACTACCTGAAGGGAGGCTGTAGCCAGGTGGGGTTGGTCTCTTCTGCCAGGCAACCAGCAACAGAACAAGGGGACACAGTCTCAAGCTGTGCCAGGGGAGGTCTAGGCTGGATGTTAGGAGGAAGTTGTTGGCAGAGAGAGTGATTGGCATTGGAATGGGCTGCCCAGGAAAGTGATGGAGTCACCGTCCCTGGAGGTGTTCAAGAAAAGCCTGGCTGGGGCACTTAGTGCCATGGTCTGGTTGATTGGGCAGGGCTGGGTGCTAGGTTGGACTGGATGATCTTGGAGGTCTCTTCCAATCTGGTTGATTCTATGATTCTGTGAAATGCTTCCCTCTACCTCTGAAATGTACCCCTAAAACTAGAGTAATCTAGTTTTGCTAATAATAATCTTATAGCTAGATGAATAAATCCCCCAATAAACATTAAATGTCTAAATATTGAAGAAACAGATGCATTTCTCTGCCTGCATGAGCATTTCTGTGTGCCTACATTTCCTCAGTGCAAGGACATAGATTCCATCAGCTGTGTATCTGATGCAAGGATTGATCAACAACGTGCTTAAAACCATTCCTTTGCATTTGACACAAGCTTAAGAACTCACTTAATGACCTAAAGATTTGTTCAGATGTCTTCAACTATAAAAACCAGCAATGCATGACTAAGCTTAAAAAATACAGTGGCATATCTTTGCACAGTAAATTACTCTGTGTGTATATGTGTGTGTAGGAGAGAATATCCAAGACCCAGAGAAAGGTAGAGGTGGTGTCTGTTACTTTTGTTGCTGAAATAAGTAGTTCTTTAGATAACTCTTTGGTTCTCCATGCAGCCATAAGCAAATTGTCACGCATAGTACATCAAAATAAACCTGGACAATTGATTTGCACCTGTATTGGCAGGATCCACTCCTTCACATCTCAGCACAAAGTATGCTTGAAGTATGTGCTGCTTGCTGCCGTAGCAGAGTTGGGACAGCAACTCTCATCTTGTTTGCCTTTGAGTTATTGGGTGCTTGGTCAAAGGAAAGGATGTGTGGATAACGCTGTTGTAAGTTAGAGTTAACTCCAGGTGGCCTATCAGTCCCTTAAAGTCACTGTTGGTGAAATTTAGAGCAGCTACAAAGTGTAATCATATTTTTGGGCAGTGCCTAGAACATGCATGGCCTAGAATCTAGCTGCTGGCTTGCTGTTGTTTGCAGCTCTTCTCTCTTCCCTGTGCAGTGGTGTGGTCAGGATCATCAGGAGATTCTGCTCCTCGTGGAACCTGTTCTTGCAACAGCATATCCAGAAGCAGCACATCTAACTGCTGCCTGTCTGCAGCTGAGATGGCAGGAGAGGTTTCCATCCTGAAACTCTGTCATCATCCATCAACAGAGCTGCATTGGATTGTCATGTTTATCTACTAGGAGCCCATCAGAGTTTTCTTTAAGTAGTTTCACTGTCCCTAATTGCTTGTTCTCTTTTCCAGAAGTTATCTTCCACTCAGTTTTGTTGATTCAACTGTTTGCCTGCCTGCTCTCTAAAGCAGACAGTGAAACTTCATCTGCTGCTTGGCAGCACAGCTCTTTCCAAAACTCTGTGGGATTGTCCTTTAGTTTATTGGCTCTTTAGTTGTGCTGATGCAACTGCTTCATGCAGCCACGCTGTAAACTGAGTCAGTGCAGTCCTCCGGGTTATGAACTTGAAGGGAAAGACTTCTTGAAACTGTTTTGGTGCCTTCTATTTAAAACTACATTTCATTGATATGTTTTCAGTCTTGCCTTGCAACTAGCACTCCTGCTAGGACAGTGAACTGCAGTGAAGAGAGGAATGGGAATGGAGAAGAATTCTTGGAAGCATGCAGCTGGCATGTTGCAGGAGTAGCACAAGGACCATTTGAATTCAGATTGCTCTTGGTGGAAGAATAGCATAAGCAGTGGCCTAACCCAGCTCTGTCAAAATGATTTGGTTGGAAAAACACCTTACTATTAAAAACGTTTAAGTTAACACGATCATTTTGACAGATCTGGGTTAGGGAGTGACTCCACACACAGTTCTGCTGGCAGATAAGAGGCAGTGCAGTCTAGCCAGGGCATGCAAATGGCACTTTGCAGTGGGCAATGTAAGCTACTGCCGTGGTAGTGTGTCTGATTACAGCCTCAGTCCCTCTTCTCTTACAGGAAGGTAGAGAATTGCATTTTAATTCCTGTTGAGGTATGTGAGTAATCCTTACTGAGGAATAATTGTTGTAATTTATGGCAAGGGGTACTCATTGCTTTGCAGTGGAAATGTGAGGGTGCTGCCTTAGCCAAGGTAATTGAAAATCAAGTTCAGGTACAGTGTAATGGGGATGTGCTGAAACAATGAATACGCAGCAAAGTTATATGGGCAAGACTGGCATGATTATTTGTTGGTTATGGTGTCTTGATAGTTCTCTTCTGATGGCCTTTGGGTTTCTTCTGCTTTAATGGCAAATTAAAACCCTTACCACACTTCCCTTATGAACTATTTCTACAAGTAAGGCTAAGGAATGCTAAGGACCTATGGTTTCACTATTGGAAACTTAAAACTCTATTGTGCTGCCAGAAGAGGATCAATGAAGGAAAGATAATTGTGCTTCCCACAGTGGGAAGGCTTTGCATCATGTTGCTGCTATTGATGGAAAAGCACCCTAGCTGAATCCTTGTGAAATGGGACTAGGAAGCATAAGTGGTACTGGAGCCAATTCTTGTAGTACTGAAAGTAAACCTAGAGAGCTTAAAGAACAAGAACAGCGTGAAGCAAAAAGAAAAAACAACAAGAAACCTCCCCTCCCCCTGCCAAAAAAAAAAAAAAAAGGAAAAAAAAAAAAAAAAAACAAAAAAAAACCCCCCCCCCCCCCGCCAAAAAAAAAAAAAAAAGGTAAAAAAAAAAGTAGTATTTTGAACAGTAAGGAGAAATTTGCCTGAATGTTAACAAAGGAAACACTAACACTTACACATTCCACTTGTCATTGGAATGGGCTGCCCAGGGAGGTGGTGGAGTCACCATCCCTGGTGGTGTTCAAGAAAAGCCTGGATGAGGCACTTAGTGCCATGGTCTGGTTGATTGGATAGGGCTGGGTGCTAGGATGGACTGGACGATCTTGGAGGTCTCTTCCAACCTGGTTGATTCTGTGATTCTATAATACCTTTTGCTTTGTACAGGCTGTCAAAATGGATCCCAGCTTTGCAGATCTCTCTACAGGAGAAATACAATACCAGATCCTGAGCTGTGAGAGTCCTGTGTTAGTGTAAAGACAAACTCTAGTGTTGGTTAATGAATTTCAGATAAAAGAAGTCACAAGATGTAAATTTTTGTCAAGGACACCTGATTAACCTTCCTATTTTATACTCCTAACCTACATGAAAACTATTGCCCGGGGCTCTGTTTTGCAAGAGTAAAGTTCCTTATTTCTGGCAGAAATGAAATTAAATTTGTCCTCCTGGACACAAAAGCCCAGGTGGGTCGGATGGAATTCTGAGGCTCCAAAGGAAGCACGAGGAATGCACAGGAGCTCTGCCTGCTATCACACAGCAGTAGCTGGAATTCTGGACGATCAGTAAATGAACACCTCTCGTTGATTGTTTGAGGCTGCTTGTATTGTAATGCAGACTTGTCTATATTAAACTAGCAACTAAGGTGGACATTCTGCTTGAAGAGATCTAAAACGTTTTTACTACAACATGGAGGTGTTCAAGACCAGGTTGGATGAAGCCTTGGGCAGGCTGTTTTAGTGGGAGGTGTCTCTGCCTATGGCAAGGAGTTAGAACTGGATGAGCTTTGAGGTCCTTTCCAACCTAAACCATTCTATGAAGCTGGTGAAGGGCCTAGAGAATAAATGTTATGAGGGGTAACTGAGGGAGCTGGGGATGGTTAGTGTGAAAAGGAGGAGGTTAAGGGGAGACCTCACTGCTGTCTGCAACTACCTGAGGGGCCATTGTGGAGAGGCTGCTGCTGGGCTCTTCTCACAGGTGACTGGAGACAGAAGAAAGGGAAATGGCCTTAAGCTGAGACTGGGGAGGTTTAGATTAGACATGAGGATAAAGCTTTTCATGGAGGGAGTTGTCAGGAACTGGAACAAAGCTGTCCACGGAGATGGTGGCGTCACCCACCCTGGATGTGTTTAAGGGTGGTTTGGATGTGGTGCTTAGAGCTATGGTGAATGTTGTAGAGTAGGGTTCTAGGTTGGACTTGGTGATCCTGAGAGGCTTTGCCAACCTGCGTGTTCCTGTGATTCTGTGACTGCCTTTGAGTATTGTTTACCTCTGCCTGTTGTGGCAGTTTGCATGCTGAAGGGGTCATTTAATGTACAAAACATAAAAGATTCTGAAAATTCTACCAAAAAAAACTTCTGTAGGTCATAGTTTTGTCTGGCATCTCGAGTGTGACTTATTTTAATAAGTGAGTGCTTCGAGTCTGCTTTTTTATCTTAGTAATGGTAGTTTAGGAATTGTTAAAATCCACCCTAATGAAATAGTGAGGTCAAAGGGCTTAGCTGTTGCACCTCATCACTATGAACAAGAAGCTAAGTGCGGGGTGAAATAAAAGCAAAAAGCTTTGCTGCAGTGCTTAAGACAGCTCTCCACATTGCTTATGTGAAGAAACACTAGAGAGGCTCTAAAATCTTTTAAACCAAGATCATGATGTAAATCAATGCACTAGCCTTGTAATAAAGTGGTTTACTTGACCAGACATATTCTCTGGTTTGAAACCTAAAAAGAAATTGATTTTTTTTTTGTAAGGCTTTTTATGATCTTACTTTACTTCTTTTCCAATAAGAACTTTATATATTAAACTACTTTTATTAACTTTATTAATCTTTTAAACAAATCTGCTGCATTCCACTGTTCACCTTTTGAAGCTACAAGATGATTCTAAAATAATTGCAGTGCAATTACTTACACCAGAGATGCTAACCATCCTAAACCTTTCCCCCACTGACACAGAATGAGAACTGCTATCAGTTAGTGTGCCAACTATAACTGCCTGCTGTCATCAATGCCTCTAACTTGAGGCAGACAGTTAACTCATACAAGTAGCCTCCAGAGATTTCAGTTCCAAAAGACATTGCAGTGTATGTTACGTTACTTTCTGAAGTTGGGATGCTAGTTACGTTCTAGTGTTAGGTTACCAAATGCCGCTTTGTTGCAATCACTTTTTGTGCTGTACTTTGACACCTATGCACTCTATGGATTAGAGCTGGACAAGCAGTGCGCTAAGATGCTCTGAAGAAATAGACTTGGGTGTATTGATAGATACTGGAGTGTGTCCAGAGAAGGGCAATGAAGCTATTGAGGGGCCTGGACCACAAGCACTATGAGGAGAGGCTGGGGGAGCTGGGCTTGTTTAGCCTGAAGAAGAGGAGGCTCAGTAGGGACCTCATTGCTGGCTACAACTACCTGAAGGGTGATTGTAGCCAGCTGGGGGTTGGTCTCTTCTCCCAGACTACCAGCAACAGAACAAGGGGACACAGCCTCAAGTTGTGCTGGGGGAAGTATAGGCTGGATGTTAGGAACAAGTCCTTGCCAGAGAGAGTGGCATTGGAATGGGCTGCCCAGGGAGGTGGTGGAGTTTCTGTCCCTGGAGGTGTTCAGGAAAAGACTGGATGGGGCACTTAGTGCCGTGGTCTGGTTGACTGGGCAGGGATGGGTGCTAAGTTGGACTGGATGATCTTGGAGGTCTCTTCCAATCTGGTTGATTCTATGATTCTGTGAGAAGCTCGCTATGAATTGGCAGTGCACTCATGATGCCCAGAAGGCAAATGGTATCTCAGGCTGCATCAAGAAGAGTGTGGCCAGCAGGGCAAGAGAGGGGATTCTGCCCCTTTGCTCTAGTGAGACCCCCAACTAGAATACTGCAGCCAGTCCTGGTGTCTCTAGCATAAGAAAAACACAGAACTGTCAGAGTGAGTCCAGAGGAGGGCCACAAAGATGATCCAAGAGCTGGAGTACCTCTGCTGTGAGGACAAGCTGAGGGAGCTGGGGTGTTCAGCTTAAAGGAGAGAAGGCTCTGGGGGGACCTTAGAGCTGCCTTCCAATACCTGAAGGGATTCTACAAGAAGGCTGGAGAGGGACTTTTTATAAGGATGTCTAGAGATAGGATAAAGGGGGATGGCTTGAAGCTGAGGCAGAGCAGAGTTAGACTGGAGCTGAGGAAGAAGTTCTTCAGTATGAGGGTGATGAGACTGTAATCAGTTTTTCAGGATGGTTGTAGATGCTTCCTCTGTGGGGGTGTTGAAGGCCAGGTTGGAGCAGCAGAGTCTAGTTGAGAGGCCACTCTGGTCATGGTGGAGAGGTTGGAGTAGATGATCCCTAAGGTCCCTTCCAAGCTAAGCCATTCTACCATTTATAGAATAATGTTTTTCTCAAACTCTATCAGCACATACAGTAAGCGGAGAAGAAATCGCTCAGCTTGATCTGTAGTTCTCCATAGGTCCTGCGTGGAGAACCACATTGATAAATACAGTTCTCTGTTTCGGCAACACAAGACAGCTCTCTGAACTCCTTCTCTCCTGACATAGTGTCACATTTCTTTTGGCTCTTTGTTACATTAAGGAAGTTATTTGTATTTCAGCTATCTCTTTCCCCTCTCAGGGATGAATGAGGACCCAAAGCTGTTTTGTAAACAGCTTTTGCTGGATTAGAGTTTTCTGTAGTTGTTTGTATCACACTATATCCAAGGAAACCACTTTGAAGAACAATGAAGTTTTGCTGAAGAAAACACCCCCAGGGCCATTTGAATATGTGGAAATTCAAAGCAAAAATTATACTTTTATCAACTTTAAATCTTCATAAGGGTGGAAATAAATTGATCGAGGCACATGTGCTTGTCCTTTTTGGTTGCTTAGCAAAAGGTAATTCTGGCTTCAGTAGAATAATTTTGGCTGTCATTCCCTACTCACCACTTCTGTACACCTTGTAGACAGAAAATGCTGCTGTGCCTCACTTGTTTTCTTTACTTACTACCAGATCTTCCTTTACATTTGGATTTTTTAATGGGGCCATAATAGCCTCATCCAACAGCCATGTCAGCTCCTTCTACACATCTTATCTAGAGGGTTATAATTTAACCACCGGCTTGTTTTTTTGTGTTAGCAGAGACTGAAATTGCAGGGCCAAATACTTAATAATGCCTTCCATCTGCTTCCCAGCTACATATGTGTTGTTTGGCTCCCAGGAATGGAGAAGAAATTCCAGTTCCAATTTTTGGATGAATTTTGGGGACAGTACAATCTCCATGCGTTGCAGAAAGCAAATGCTCCGATTCACCGATAGAGCAGTGAATCCCAAATGAGAGTCTGTTTCCCAACTAAAGCTCCAAGCTGAAGTGCAGAGAAGTTTATCTAGCTCTCCTGTACACTCTGATGATACTCATCTGCAGTGCACTGATAGATCCAAAAGCCCCAACAGATATTTTTTTTCCTTCACCCTGCCCTGCCCAACGCTTGCCTGACTTTTGTGCCAGTACTTGGCGGAACTCACAGCTTCGTGCTTGTTGAGCTTGTGTAACTGTGCTTATTGAATTGAGTTAGGTCTAGTGGCAGGGTACTTGCATCACTAATATTTTTGGTGTGCTTTTGATTCTTGTTTGCCTTAAGGTATTGCTGAATAAGGAGCTACTGTGAGGATGGTCCAGTCACAGTGAATGTTATGTGCTAGTGGATAGGACCTAAATTTGATTGGAGTAAGTGAAGAGTAACAGGCAGTAAGTCTGGGGGAGGACCTGAGGAGGGATGTACTGAAATGAACTTAATGCTTGCCAAGGATTTAGAGTGGTAGTCTGAAAAACAAATATCCTGTTCTTTCTTCAAACAGAAATGTTTCTGTGAGCATAATAGCTTTTTATCTCCCTTATTTCATCTCTTGTAGAAAGCAGTCTGTGTAGATTAATTAAGAATTGTTTTCCAAAAGCTTCATGACTATGAAAAGAAGGGTTTGGTTTTACTACTGTTTAGTCCTCTGCCTGAGAAGAACTATACTAATGTGTACTGGAGGAGTAAGAAAGTCTCTCATGGCCCACTTGGGTTCTTTTTAAGGCTTCCTTGGATAAAGGTGCCAAGGTGCTGTCTGTTTCTTCTGGTGGGCCTCTGGGTCAAAACCAGTTTTGTATATAGAGAAATGAAAACTCAGCCAGAGAAAAAGATCCTCAACTTGGGTTTTCAGGTTATGCCCCTAATTAGCAATTGCATCTTAGCTGTTGTTTGAAGATCATAGAATTAACCAGGTTGCGAGAGGCTTCCAAGATCTATTAATACATTTCAACTGTGTTTCAACTGAAGAAATCAGAAATCTCTGTCACACACACACCCACAAGGATCTCAGGCACACTTAACTGCTTTCATTGAAACTGCCTGTTTCTTGATACCTTCCACCACCATCTTTTTAACATGGGCTAGAAATCAGCAGCAGTAACCTCCCTTTAATTCCCTAGACTGAAGAGGGTTTTCACCGGGTGACCAGCAACAGAACAAGGGGACTCAGTCTCAAGTTGTGCTGGGGGAAGTATAGGCTGGATGTTAGGAGGAAGTTCTTCCCAGAGAGAGTGATTGGCATTGGAATGGGCTGCCCAGGGAGGTGGTGGAGTCACCGTCCCTGGAGGTGTTCAAGCAAAGCCTGGATGAGGCACTTAGTGCCATGGTCTAATTGACTGGCTAGGGCTGGGTGCTAGGTTGGAGTGGATGAGCTTGGAGGTCCAAGTTGATTCTGTGATTCTATGACAGTCTGTTTGCCTCTCATTCTTTTCCCTCTTCTGGGATCGAGAGAATTCCAAGAGGTCGAAGGCCTCTTGCTTCCCTCACATTTCCCCCCAGAGTTTCTTTGTGAGATCTTAGTGCGTTCTCTGATTTCTTTCTTTCGATCTCAGTCGGCAATGAGGCTTAAACAACGTTTCTCAGCCACACAGTTCTTTCTGTAATGGATCTTCACCTCATTCTTGATGCATTGTCAAAGCACTGTGCTATTAGCTTACCATTCTTGCATGCAGCTTGAGATATTGGGTTTTAGGTTGATAACAGCTCGGCTCCCCTTCTAACAAGACAAGTTTCTCACAGTGTAAGATTTTCATGCAACAGATTTCACAGTTGCTTTGGCAATTACTGGAGTTTAAAAGGAAAAAAATAAAAATTGGTTTTTAGCTTGTTTGCTTTAAAAATAACAACTGGCTTTTACTGGTCTTATTCATGCTTTCAGATGTTTCCCTCTGTGAGTGTATATGAACCTAAAGATGCTCTGACAATCGCACCCACACCTCTGAAAACAAAACCCCAAAGCCCCAAGGGTAGACAGGTAACACCAGGAGCTAAGTTGAAAGGGGAAAAAAAAAAGCAGCCAGCTTAAGGCACAACATCACACACTCACAGAATGCCAGGTTGGAAGGGACCCTGAGGATCATTTGGTCCAACCTCTCCAGGTGATAGTGGAGTTGAAATGAGCTGGCCCAGCACCCTTTCCAGATGAATTTTCAAACTGTCCAGTGTAGAGGAATCCACTGCTTCCCTTGGGAGATGGTTCCAATGTCTGACTGTTCTCATGAGCTAAATGTTCCTTTGGAGTTGAATGGGAGTCTGCCCAGGAGTAACTTGTCTAACTTGTCCCCATTGCCCCTTGTCTTTTCCATGGGACTCCTTGTAAAAAAGGGAGTCTCGATCCTCCTGGCAGCCACCCTTTACGTACTAGTATGTGGCAGTAGGGTCTCTCCCAAGCCTTCTCTTCTCAAGGCTGAACAAACCCAGTTCTCTCAGCCTTTGCCAATATGGCAGGGCTGCCAGGCCCCTGATCATTCTCGTGTAAGCTTAAAGTAGACATTTGCACCTATCTTATAGTGATTTCTCATGAGATTGTTTGGGTATGAGTCAAAGAAAATATATTGGAAATCTTTTTACATAACTCCAGCCTCATTAGAGCAGCTGTAACGCAGACCTGCTCCCTGAGCCATGTCCCATCTATCTTTCTAAGTGTTCCATGGCTGAATTTCAGGGTTTGCCAATCACTGTGGCATTAGCAAGCCCTACTATGTTGCCTTGCTTGTCCTTTTCAAGGAGTACTCAGACTGAGATGAAACCCGATGTGGCCTTCTAATACTTGAAAGGCTGGATGGGGGAAGAAAGACAAAATGCTCCCAAGTGTCCATCAGGGAAAATGTCTTTGAAATAAAATCTGACTCTGTCTTTCCTCTGAAAGTGAGAGAGAGGGAGACGCTGAGAGTCCTGTAGAGCAGATGTGCATAAATGAGCTTCCTTAAGGCCTGTTTTGGGTATCATGGATTTCACAGTGAACTTAGCAGTGCTGCTGCAGCTAGATAATGACTAAAATGAGAATGTATTGCTGGAGCCTTGGATGCTTACAAGAAACAATTTATTTTTGACTTCTTGTGGAGGAGAGCAAGTCTGTATGCAACAACATTATCTAACTGGACTTTTATTATTTGACATGCTAAGTATTTATAACTGACCACATAAAAGGTACAGACTAGCAAGAAGGAGTTTCTTCAGACCCTAAGACAAACTGCAAGGAAAATGTTTTCCTCACTGTGTGTAACCATTTTTCTGGGTCCTCTTTCACTGTTTCGGGAAAGAATCCACAGAAACATTTTATTTAACCCATTTCATATTCATTAATACTAAATGCATCTTTAAAACCTACTATGACTTGTTTATATGAAAGTGAATAAGGTCCTTCAGAATGCTTTCTAAGCCATTCAGGCACTGATTTAACCATTGATGTATTTATTTTTTTCTCTTTCCCATCCAGGAATCTTTAATGACTGGAAAACTCAATGGATCATGTTTTTATAATCTGAGCTATTTTTACCTCGAGTGTCTTGTAAACACATGGAGGAGCTGTAAGTAAATGTTCTGTGCTGCATGATGCATTGGATTGCTACAGTCTGGAGGAGAGCAAAATAACCATTTCATTCTTGTGGTGATTTGCATAGCTTGTGGTACAATGCCAGAAAGACTAACTGAGATGCTTGTGGATACGTGGACTCCATTAGTAATACTATGGATTACTGTCCTTCCTTCCATTTATATGGCTCCAATGAATCAATCTCAAGTACAACCAAGTGGATCCAGTACAGGACTGAAAAGGCTAACTGAAGAACAAAGAGTTTTGAACCGTTCCAAGAGAGGCTGGGTTTGGAATCAAATGTTTGTGCTGGAAGAATTTTCTGGACCTGAACCAATTCTCGTTGGCCGGGTAAGGCAAGATTTGCTTGTTTTCTCTGACTGTCTAAGTGTATAGCATGTGAAGGGCTTCACTTAGCTGCCTTCTTCTAAGAAATTCATATCTGAGTTGCTTTGTTACTTGGAAAATCTTCTCTAGTACGCTTTTAGATGTGCTTCATTTAAAGGCTTTCCAATATACCTCGTTGTAAGGGTATGGCTTCTTGGCTAGCAAGCTTGATATTTACAACAAAATTAGATGTGTTCCATTGGACAAAATACACCACAAGAACGTTCCCATCCTTTCTTTGGCATAGGTGATCACCTCTCTTCACTTCTGTCAGCTGAAGTTTTTCACCCAAGCAGCCTTTTGTACTATATTGCTATTAATTCAAAGTATGTTCCTATTCATTCATTCAAACTGTAGGTTGTTTTCTATCTCCAGCCTTATTAGACAGAAGTTATTTATGCCCTGAGAATCAAAGTCAACAAAACAAAAAAACCCCAAACCACAAAGGGAAGTGTGAAATATACAGCAAATTACAGGGTACTGCCTTGGGGATAGAGGGTGTCCTGATATGCACACACATGATGTAACATCATTGCCACAGAGTTTATCGTTTACAGCCAAAGTCACAAAGATAACGGAAGCAAAACTCTCCTGTTTTCCCCTGTGCCAGCTTGCCTGTTGCTTTAAGCCTTTGACTCTTGCCATGCATTAGCTCATTCTGTTGCTTGGTGTGTTACCTCCAGCCTTGTACATTCTCTATTTAGAGATCACAGGCCATCTGCATTCATCAGGAATGAATTACCTATTGAAGTATTCTTAGAGAATAATTATCTCATCCTAAATGCATATTTGGCCTATAGTCAGCAGTTATAAATACCTTGATTGTTTATCTCTAAAGTTCAGTTCCCCTTAAATAGCCAGCTACATAACTGTCAGATCACCTGGCAACTGACACTGGGGGGGGATCTAGAGAAGGTAGATTATGGATATCTGTGAATTTCATGATCATTTGGGAAAATCTCAGGGTAAATGAAAAGGATATAATAAAGGAGTTGTCAATAGCTAGTTCTGCTGTTGAGAAAACATAGAATCATAGAATGGTTTGGGTTGGAAGGGACCTCAAAGCTCATCTAATTCCAACCCCCTGACATAGGTGGGGACATCTCCCACTAGAACAGGTTGCTTAAGGCCCCATCCAACCTGGCCTTCAACACCTCCAGGGAGGGAGCAGCCACAACCTCCCTGGGCAACCTGTGCCAGTGTCTCACCACCCTCACTGGAAAGAACACTTTCTTAACATGTAGTTTGAATCTCTACTCTGCCAGTTTAAATCCATTACTCCTTGTCCTGTCATTACAAGACCTTGTCAATAGTCCCTCTCCAGACTTCCTGTAGCCCCCTTAAGATACTGGAAGACTACTATAAGGTCTCCTTTAATCCTTCTCCAGGATGCAGATCCCCAAATCTTGTGGCCTGTCCTCATAGCAGAGCTGCTGCAGCCCTCTGAGCATCTTCATGGCCTTCTCTGAACTTTCTCTAACAGTTTGATGTCCTTCTTGTGTCCAAAACTGCACACAGTACTCCATGTGCATCCTTAAATTTTCCCTGGTGTAGCCACTTTCTTGTCAAAACATGGATCCAGAAGGTGTAATGAGCTTTATACCCAGTGACTGCTGAGCACTGTCTTAATTTACATTTCTATCAGCTAATACATAGCTGTTCTCATCTGGTTTTCTGTTGTTAGTGTCTCTCTGGAAAATTAGCTGTGTTACTGACATGCTTGTTTCAGATCTTCAAATATTTTAGCCAACCCATTCTTTTTGGAATGTTTTGATCAAGCTTTTTGAATGGTTTTGAGTTGCTTTGGAGAAGCTGAGGAGAATCCCAAGCTGGTACTTTGTAGCACCTTGATTTCCGTGGTGTGTCCCTGTCTTAATATTTTTACCATGTTAGGGATGGTTTGGTGGATATAATATCCTGAGTTGTGAAAGTCATTAGGGACTAGAAGTGGGTGGGTTAAACTAAGCCAAACCAATGAAGACATTATCCCATCTTCAGCTGGCATTTTCAAAGAATTAGCTACTCTAAAATGCTGTGACAATCTATTTGTTGAGACTGCTGCATAATTAAAACACTGCATGATATAGATGGAAATGAGCAAAAAGTGAAATTGGCTCCCATAGGGAGAAGTCCTTGTTTTATTCATGAAAATAGTTTAAAATATTCTTGTAATTCTTGTCTGTTTTTTTTTAATCTCTGCAGAAGAATCAGTCCTGTTTCTAACCTGTTTTTCTTTCCTAAAGTTTATAAGCACCGTAGGTGCTTTCAAAGCCTGCTGTAGCCAGTGGGAACAGAGGTACTCTGCATTTCATTTGTCAGAGATCCTCTTAATCCTTCCTGATCATAAAGTAGCAACTCCCTCGATGGTAGTTCCTGGCAAATCCTTCTTCCCAAAACCTAAAGGTGTATAGAACATCACAACCAAAACGCTGCACTTCTCCCTTTAGCCTGGGCTGTGGTTTCTCTGTCATTCTCACTGGTTTCTTATCCATGGCAATTTTAAAGTAACCTCCTTTTCACAACTCAGAGTAGCTTCATCTCTTTCTCAACTTACACCCTTCCCCCAACCTTGCAGTTTTGCCCTTTGCCAAAGGATTTGCTCACTTAGAGTATCTCTTTCATTCTGTGACTTGCTCTATCAACTATTTTTCTGCCCTGTGACTTACCTTGATGTTCTTTTATTTGAATGACTTTGAATAAAGGGCACTTTGCAAAATGTGATAGAGTGAATTAATGTTGAGAGGCTTAATACTGTGAGGAGAATAATGCCAGGCACTATACCACCTATTGCTGCTTTTTTTCTGGACACAGGTGTTGCTTATATGTACTTTTTACATGTTCAAAGCAGTAGTACAATCTTGAAACAGAGTTCAGAGTTGCTTCCAAAGGAACATTCTTAAAGAAAATTTAGGTGTGTAGGATTTGGTTGCAGTTTTATAGAGTGTAGATGGTATTTTTTGTGGTCATGTGCAAGTTGTCCAAACATAGAGGGTAAATACAAAGACAAGTTTCTGTACAAAAAGAAATCATGTACACACAAGCTGAATTTAATGCATGTTCTCAAATGCATCTTTAAAGCCCACTGAAAATTTGGCTCTTAAGAACTGCTCAAAATGATATTGATGAGATGATCCAAGGGCTGGAAAATCTCTGCTGTGAGGACAAGCTGAGGGAGCTGATGTTCGGTCTGGAGAAGAGAATACTCCAAGGGCACCTTAGAGCTGCCTTCCAGTATCTGAAGGGATCCTGCAGGATGGCTGAAGGACTTTTCATGAGGATGTCTAGAGACAGATATGGTTTGAAGCTGGGACTAGATCATAGGAAGAAGTGCCTCAATATGAGGGTGGTGAGGCTCTGTAATAGGTTTCCCAGGAAGGTTATAGATGCCTCCTTTGTGGAGGTGTTGAAGGCCAGATTGGATGAGGCCTTGAGCAGCTAGTCTAGTTGAGAGGCATCCCTGCCCATGGTGGGGAGGCTAGAATTAGATGATCTCTGAGGTCTCTTCCAACTTAACCAATTATATGAATCTGTGATACTTAACTAATGTTGGGTTTTTTTTTTTTGTGCCAGTAAATGGAAAGACACTGAATAGAGAAATTTGATTTTAATGGAATTGAAAGATATAGCAGCAAAAAATACAACTGAAATCCAGATTAATTATAGGAAATATAAACATCATACAGGATCCCTTTCTGGGAAGCTCATGCCACAGGTTCCTTCACAAAATAGAAGGCTGCTAAGGTCTGAGGTCATGTCATGGTCTAGATGACTGGACAGGGCTGGGTGATAGGTTGGAGTAGATGATCTTGGAGATCTCTTCCAAGCTGGTTGATTCTGTGATATAAGCCTGCACATAGAGTCTGTGCATTCATTCTGTTAGCTGAAAAGATCTCATACCCAAGTTTCTGAAGTACAAAGAAAGTTTAAGATTTACAGAGATATGTAACACCTTTTATTAGGCTGCTCATTTTTTTATGCTTCTAGGCATAACCTCAGGACTTGGGGTGTTAATAGTGCAGCTGTGCACACTCTTGAGTGCCACTCACTCATTGCTGTTCTGCATGAGTGTATAGTGAGGGCATTCTCAATGTATTTGCTGTAATAAATGAAAGAATCTGTGGTGAGACTCCTAAGAGGATTTAATTTGACTGCTTTGATAAAGTTTAGCTAGTTTTCTTTGCTGATTCCAAGAGAGGAGAAAATCCTTTGCTTTCATTTTGGAACTTCTCACAGTGAGTTAGAATAGAATCAACCAGGTTGGAAGAGACCTCCAAGATAAGCCAGTCCAACCTAGCACCCAGCCCTATCCAGTCAACCAGACCATGGCACTAAGTGCCTCATCCAGGCTTGGCTTCAACACCTCCAGGCATGGCCACTCCACCACCTCCCTGAACAATATGCACTCGTAATGTCAGATTTCATTATTAGATTCAGTGGGATCAAGTTTAAACAAAATAAGCATCACACATCTGTGAAAATGTGTCCAAAAACTTGCTTCTTAGGGTGAATTTGTAAATTGGTGAGATGTCTCTATAAAATGCTGCCCTAAAAAAAATCTAGTTTTTCTATCTGCATTAATATTTCATGTGTTTTGACACATGGTGTTGTAATAAATTCCGTGGTGTTGTGATATGGACATGTATTCCTGGCCTGAGATTGTGCCAGGGGAGGTTTAGATTGGGTTATTAGGAAAAAAAAATCCTTAGTGAAAGAGTGATCAGACATTGGAACAGGCTGCTCAGAGAGGTGATAGAGTCACCATCTCTGGAGGTGTTCATGAAATGTGTGAACACTTTGGGCTATGGTTTAATGGCTGTCATGGTCTTAGGCTGACAGTTGGACCTGATGATCTCAGTGGTCTTTTCCAACCAAAACCATGTTATGATTCTGTGTATAAATACATACATTCATTTTGAGAAGCCTGTACAATAACCTTTTTCACATTTGGGTGACATACTTCAAGTGACTTTTGTCCACAGCACTATAATCTAGAAAGAGAGACACCCTTTCATTCTTCATCGTTTAGGGTCTTTTCGCTTCATCTAAGATGCAGCTACATACTTTGCACAGCTACTGAGTCTGCTGCAGAAGGCTCCACATACTGCATATTGCTGTCAGCAGTCTGCAGGCCTCCCAGTGGCTGACAACCTCATTCAAGTGTAGAGTGCTATGCCTTGTGACACTGCATGCTGTCCCTGGGGACTTGATTAGTTAGATAGAACTTCTACTGGATGTACAGTGCTGCATTTTCTGAGTCTCCTCTGCATGCATTTACAGCACCATGGCAGATGTGCTGTGAAATCTGTGGTGTAGCAAATGCCACAGGAGACAGCCACCGAATTCACAATGACATAACAGAGTTAAAAAGCATTAGGAAACTAGGTTTGGAGCATACTGCTGTAGCTCCTGATTTGTGGGACATGTGTTAGCTGAGGTGTTTCAAATGGGATGTCCCTGAATTAATAGGCATTTTTAATCAAGAAACCTGGGAAGGTTGATGTGTTAATGGGTGTTGTTCTCTCCATGCTTTAGACTCACAAACAGAAGAGGACACGAAGGTTTTTCTTTAGTTTGGTCTGGTGTTTGTTTGTTTTTGTATTCCCTGGCTTGCTCCTAAATGAATCAACGGTTGTGTCCAGACACAAATCATCAGTTCTGGTCAGTCAGATGCGTGCTGTTTCTGTGATAGCACTCCTCTGGCAGTACTCTGCTTTCTCCCAGAGCCTTCCCTGCCTTTTTTTTGTTTTTAATTGACCTCTCTCCAGTGCCACAGTATATATTGCATATTTTTCACATAGCCTCTTTGATGAGAGATTTGTAAAAGGAGTGGGCAGCACCTGGATCACCTGCACAGCTGCTGTGTCGCATCTGTGGCATGTGGTGGGTAGAAGAGCTGTGCTAACTCCTGGAGAGCTGCTCTGGAACATCTGGACAGAGGTGGAAACAGGGCAGAATGTTACTGAGACACAGAAAGAATGTGGCCAGGCCAACTCTGGAGTGTAGTGGAGTCTCAGGGGGATGTTTTAGGTGTGTGACTGTGGAGTTGTTCTTCTTTGCTTCTGACTTAGGCGAAAGGTGTCTTTTCGCTGCGTTAAACACCGGGCGGGTTCGTATGGCTTGTAGGATGAGGGAGCTAGACAGCTTTTGCATTTTGGAGTGGTGGAGCCTTTTCACTTGATGCATGGGGCTTAGGTAGAGGCCTTTAGATGAGAAATAATTTTCCTGTAGGAGGAGCAGTAAAGAGGCATTATGTTTTCACAGTTAAGTGCTTCAGGCTGCGCTACTGTAAAAACCGAACCTGGAAATGCAGAGAGCACTTATAAATAGCTGCAAGCTGTATGTTCTACATTATACATGCTTTATGCAATCTCTGATTTCATTGCCAACATACATTTTATCCCTTAACAAGGGAATGGTGAAGTCTTACTTGTTTAAAACTATAAATAGTTCTGTTGAAGTACAAGTGATACATATAGGCGAAGTAAACAAGATTTTAATTGAACAACTTCTTTCCATATGTTTTCCTTTTTATTCCTGTGTTGAGCTTATGATTATAATGGCTACCTGGAAATGCTGGTGTACTCAGGTGTTGCAAACCAGAAACGTATCTAGCTAAGGCTAGGGTTACTTTAAGAATGAATCACCTGCTGTTTCTCATAGTGGAGGAAATAGTTGTGATATATGATAGAGTCATAGAGTGGTCTGGGTTGGAATAGAATAGAATCAACCAGGTTGGAAGAGACCTCCAAGATCATCCAGTCCAACCTAGCACCCAGCTCTATCCAGTCAACTAGACCATAGCACTAAGTGCCTCGTTCAGTCTTTTCCTGAACACCTCCAGGGATGGTGACTCCACCACTAAAGGTTGTCTAGTCCAACCCTCTCTGCAGTAAGCAGGATCATCCTCAACTAGATCAGGTTGTCCAAAACCCTGTTGAGCCTCACTTTGAATATCTCCAGGGATGGATGTAGTATAGTCCCAGCAAAGGTTGCACAGGGTATGACGTGGTCCTATGCTAATGCATTGGTAGAGGTTTTGCAGAGCGGCAGAAATCAGATCCCCACACTGCACACATTCTTTTCCTCCTAATAAACACTTGTATGTTTTGCTGTCTATGATTTAAATGCATGCCATAAAATATTCAATATCTGAAATGCTGCAAAGTCAACATTGCTTTCTGAGCCCTAGATTTTTGTTGTTGTTTTGCAGCCATAATTATACACTAATTTTCCTACTTATGTTTAATAAACTCCCAGAAGCTGAAATGTATCATTTATTCTGCTGCTGTGTTCTTTATGGAAAATACTAATTCCCCCTGCCTTTTGTGTGCTTTTGAAGAAGAGATGACTCTATCCTTTTGAAGGAGAAGGGATGACTCTGTCCTTTATAGAATGCTCCAGTTAACGTGGTCTAAATCAGCTTAGTAAGCAGGAGTATAAGTAGTTCTGAGAAAAGCTCTTAATTAAATGTTACTGCAAAGACAATAAATATTGTGTGCAATATATTATAGAAGCCTGACAAAAGCAGTGGGCTTTAAACAAGTATTCCTGAGTCTGAACAAATTTCATTTTGTATTGTTTCAAGAAATTTCTCCTTGGAATATATACATTAAACCAAGATAGTTTGACTGAGGAGTCTCAACACAGTCTACTTATACAGTGTAAAAAGATCGTTCTGCAGCTTTCTCTTACATTTAGCAGCCAAGATGTACCTTCAGATCCTAAAACCTCATTTCTGGAGCTACCACTGTGCGAGGCTGAATGCTTCCATGCTCACTCATCTCCAGTCTGAGAGCATGATATAAATACAATTTAATTAGAGTCACCATTTGAAACACTTGAATGTCAGTTAATACAACTGAGCTGGTAAGAACTTCAATAAGGCATTTCCTGAGATGTTTCCTCTATTTCTGCCTCACACTATTAAAGTAATAAAGTAAAAATGTGGCACATACCAGTGTGTGTATATATATATTTTCCACCAACGTGGAAAACACTTGAAGGAATTCATTTTAATGTCAAGGGAATTATAAATCTTGCATTATAAAGGGTCAACCTGCCAAGTGCCACAGCTGTATTGAAGTTGGAACAGCTCCGTGACGTGATTTGAACCTTAGGTTTTAGGATGCATAGAGAGTAAGTGTAGAATAGCTTCAAGAAAGTTGGGATAGGTTTAGTTTGGTTTGGGTTGGTTTTGTGTGTGTGCTTTCTTTCTTGGTTGTTTTTGTTCTGTTGGTTGGGTTTTTTTTTTTGTCTGTTTTGGTTTTTTTTTGTTGCTGATTTTTGTTTCTATGTTGTTTTTATTGCAGTTTTGTGGTGTTTAAGTTTTGGAGTTCTGTTTTTTTTCTAAGATAATAACTGATGTGTGTGAAGGGCATGAATATCCTCTGTGTGCTTAGGCATTTGGATTCTCTGATGCTACTTTAACATATTTTTTGCTTAAATCCCCCTGTCATTTTCCTAAAGCCCCAAAGATTTCTCATCTTCTGAAAAACAGTAGCTAACAGAGATATTTTTTTTTTTGGGTGAAGAATTAGAAGCTTGTGTACTTTTTTCAATATATTGATCCAAACACTTGATCTTTCTCCCAATTAATTGAAATGTTTTCCTAGCATGCATGCAAACTCCTGAAGTGACAGTATGAAAAATGAAGCAGAGCGTTCCAGACGATATTCTGCAGATGCCCTCTGATCGTTTAGTATTTCCAACATTGCTCTAGTAAATGATTTTCAATTTCTACCTGTAGGGCCCACCTCTGGTGCTGTCAGGCTGCTTCAGTTCCAGCTGTCAATTTAACTAGCAATTAGTGCCAATTGTGATGGTGTCCTTTCCCTAAAAGTTTGTCCTTTGTGAACTTGACAAACGTATTTCCCATAGGCCACTGAGAAGCTCTCAGATAGCAGTGACTTACCAAAAGTCACCCAACCTGCTGCCTTTTGACTCTTCTGTTCAGGTCCTGATGTGATGCTCCTCGATTTGCCACGGATCCAAGTAATGAAAGCCTTAAGAAGAATTGTGCCTTTAAATGAGAAATGTGTTGAAATGAATTCATTTAGTGCCTGCACGCATCCAGTAAGAGCTCTGGAGCTGAAGTGGCTGATAACTTCATTACAAACCCTATGAGGAGAGGCTGAGGGAACTGGGGGTGTTTAGCCTGGAGAAGAGTAGGCTCAGGGCAGACCTCATTGCTGTCTACAACTACCTGAAGGGAGGCTGTAGCCAGGTGGGGTTGGTTTCTTCTCCCAGGCAACCAGCAAAAGAACAAGGGGACACAGTCTCAAGTTGTGCCAGGGGAGGTCTAGGCTGGATGTTAGGAGGAAGTTGTTGGCAGAGAGAGTGATTGGCATTGGAATGGGCTGCCCAGGGAGGTGGTGGAGTCACTGTCCCTGGAGGTGTTGAAGCAAAGCCTGGATGAGGCACTTAGTGCTATGGCCTAGTTGACTGGCTAGGGCTGGGTGCTAGGTTGGACTGGATGATCTTGGACATCTCTTCCAACCTGGTTGATTCTATTCTATTCTATCAAGGGAATTAAACCTGAGAAGGGCTGACTCTGGAGCTGATGGTCAGCTCTGGGTTTTTTAGAGGTCATAAACATACATTCACAGCAATCAGAAGGAAAATCAATCTGCATGTCAAAATAATTGGGAAGTGTTTGCATAAATTTAGTTTCTTCAGAGTTGCTTTTTTATTCCCTAATATTGTCAAGTGAAAGAAATTTAAGGTTGTACAACAGACCAAGGACTTCACAGCTGAAGTCTTTGGGTCTTTTGGACAAATTAAATCTGGTTTTAAGCACTCAGTTCTTTCACAGGAATTATTTGCTTGTGATAAGTATTTTAGGCAGTGTTGAAATGTAGCTGTTACCAGAAAGCAAAGTATGGGGCAGGTTGTATTGAAAGAAAAACAGGTAACTTTCCTGAAGATATTTCAGCAAATATTTATCAGCTGAGGAACCTCTTGGTGATCTCTGAGGAACACCTGTAGTGGTATGGAATAATATATAACTTTCCTTTTTCCTGAGGACTTTTTCTTAATGTAAAGATTCCCTTTCCATAATTTCTTTCAGCGCTTTTACTTTACAGCAGGCATGCCAGCAGCTAAGAAAAAGTAAGTGTAGCTCTCCCTGGAGACTATCAATGCCATTCCTGAATTAACTGGAGGAATCATTAGGAGCACCATAAGAAATCCCTTTTCTTGTTTCGGGGACTGAGCTCAGTAACTGTTACACACCCAGCCCCTGGTGAATATAAGCAAAGCTGAGGGTTTGCGTTTCAACTTGATATGCTTCATGTTGCTGTTAGATCTCCTCAATGAGGGGGAATGAAGTGAAATAAAAGACTGACTCAGAGAGGATCACTGGAGGCAAGGAGCCCAGTTGTAGGTAGAACCAGCAAAAGATATTTCTTAGCAGTTTGTAGTGCCCCAGTAATCTTCTGCTTTAAATCCAGAAATTGCCTCATCTAATATCTATATATCTTCTTTCTTTTCTGGCTGAGAGAGCTGCTTCCATACAGGAGGGATATTGTTACCAAGTGAGAAAAGGTGAATTTTAGTATATGCAGAACTGGTGGTGGGCATCCAGACGTGAAATACAGGGGACAGAAGAATTAAACTAAACTGTAGCTCTTCTGTCACATTATTTTCTAAGGTCAGCAAGCTACCAGCGTCATTAAGTGCTGTGACATGTTATACAGCCAACCTACAACATCAGGATAGTAAAGTGAATGGGGGGAAAAAGAAAGCACAACACTTTCTTTTTTTTCTTAATTAATTTGGGGTAGTTTGCAACATAATTGCTGCAAGATGAACCTGCATATTAAAGAATGATGCAAATGGCTCAGAGTGTGATGTCACCAGTTCAGAAAGCTTAATGAAAATCTACCATAGTGGTTTTTGGGTTTTTTTTCAGAGTATGCTTTCTAAATAGAATAGAATAGAATCAACCAGGTTAGAAGAGACCTCCAAGATCATCCAGTCCAACCTAGCACCCAGCCCTAGCCAGTCAACCAGACCATGGCACTAA
>WAAF01010231.1:51385-74185 GCA_013400475.1 Tricholaema leucomelas | reverse complement strand
CTCATCTTCAGCCTACTATCCACCAGTACCCCCAGGTCCCTTTCCTCCCGGCTGCTCCCGGCCACTCTGTCCCCAGCCTGTAGCATTGCTTGGGGTTGTTGTGGCCAAAGTGCAGAACCCTGCACTTGGCCTTGTTAAATTTCATCCCATTGGCCTCTGCCCACCCATCCACTAATACAATTGGTGGCATGCTTGCTGTTCCCTTTTCTCTCCTTTTCTGGTTTGGTGGGGTTTTGGTGGGTTTTGGGTTTTTTTTCTTCATTTGTCTGTTTCGCAGGCAATCTGTTCTCTAATTACTATGCAGTCTAAAGCATTTAGCGTAGACTATTGGCACACTTGGCATTTCCTATTGCTGTCTTGTCACACAGACAAGCAAACACAATGTCCAGAGGCAAAAAATGTTTGTTTCTTCCTCCATGCAAAATCACCTGAAACAAGACAGTATTTCAGATGCGTTGGTGTATTTCTGCTAATTAATGGGTCTTGATGGTTTTGTTGGTTACCCCACCTACCTGTTAGAATATTTGGTTAGCTGAGAGCAGGTCCTGATCTAGCTATGCAAGGGCTTCTCCTTTTTCAGGGAGTTTTCATGTGAATAAACAGAACTTACTTAAATCACTTAAAGCATTTAGCAGGATTTCTCTTGGCACAAAAAGGGTTTACAGACTGAACTGAGATTTAAGCCATGGGAGGGTGGTTGTTTTTTATAAGGGGGTCTCAGCATGGACTTGTTTCTTGTGTAGATCTTTTTTTAACCTTTTCCATATTTTTAAAGCTTACATGTCTTTTTGTAAATTGAAGCACAGCAAATGATGGATGCTTTAGCAAGCAAGAGTAAATGTGAAAGCTGTTAATGCTGCCATTTGTATTAAGAAGCCCCAGGTAAAGTTTTGATCCATTTTCTTGAGCAGGCGACAATTCCTGCCTCAAAGCTGTCATTGTCTAAATAAGATATGAAACAGAAGCTGAGGAAGAAAATACAGATGCAGAAGGATAGTAGTGTGGCCAGAGAAGTCATTTTCAGTGTCCACAATTGTTTCAGATCTCTGGTGTTGCCAGGGAATGAGCTTTGTGATTCTCTGTTAATGTATTGTCTCTTGCTAGTCTGCAATGGTTTTGTAAGGTGCAAAAACTGAATACTGTTGTGAAGCCTAAGAAATAAAGGCCAATAAAGCTGGTGAAGGGCCTAGAGAACAAGTCTTCTGAGGAGCAGCTGAGAGAACTGGAATACTGGAATTGTTTAGCCTGCAAAAGAGGATATTGAGGGGAGACCTCATGGCTCTCTAAAGATTCCTGGAAGGAGGTTGGAGTGAAGTGGGGATCAGTCTCTTCTCCCTAGGATCAGGTGATTGAACAAGATGAAATGGCCTAACATTGTGCTGGGGGAGATTTAGATTTTAGGAACAGTTTCTCTGCTGCAGGAACTGTCAGGCATTGGAACAGGCTGCCCAGGGAGGTGTTCGAGAACTTGGCACTTGGGGACGTGGTTTAATGGACACGGTGGTCTTAGGCTGATGGTGACTCAATGACCTGAGAAGTCTTTTGCAACCAAAACATTTCTATGATTCTGTGAAGCCTTGTGATTACTTTAAAGTGCATGTGATATTCTGTAAGAGACACGTTCTGTGCAGTTAATTAGGAACTTAATACGATACTAAGTGTGTCTACACTTACATATACTCAACACAAGGCTTGACACGGTGGAGTTATCAGCCCTCAAAAACAGAGAATGGAAATGACAAATGTTACATTGTTGGACTTCTCTTGCTGTGGAGAAGGCAAATGCACAGGTCATCCCATTAATTGTTTTGTAATTGATCTACATTCTATCACTTGAGCAGACCACCTGCTGGTTACTGCAAATTACTGATAAGGAAAGGAGCTGTAGGAACTGAGAAGTATGTATGTGTAAATACTTGGGTATTTAAGGGAGTAAATGTTTCTGTCCACATGAAATGTGTTCTGGACAAATAGTGTAATAGGCAATTCTCTACAAGGCAAAATTTGCTTGGTAAAGCAGCATTTTGACCTACTGGTCAGGAGAGAGGCCCACCATGAGGCAGCAGGTTCACTGCAGCGTGTTGAATTGAGGAGCCCAGAACTGGGCACAGTACTCAAGGTGTGGCCTGAGCAGTGTTGAGTACAGGGGCAGAATAACCTCCCTTGTCCTGCTGGCCACACTGCTGCCTCATGTTCAGCTACTCTCTACCAGTACTTCTGGGTCCCTTTCTGCCTGGCTACTTTCCAGCCACCCTGTTTCCAGCCTGTAGTGCTTCTTGGAGTGTAGAACTCTGCACTTGACCTTGTTAAATCCCATCCATCCCATTGGCCCCTGCCTACACATCCAACTTGTCAAAGTCCCTCTGCAGGTCTCTCCTATGAGAACCTCCAAAGTACAGCAAGGTCTCCTGGTGTAGGACAAAGTAACTGACCTCATAAGACACTTTTGTTGTTGACCTTCCTGCTTTAATAACAGTGACAGAGCCTTCAGGCACTCATGTGTTTCATTGTGCCCATGAGACACTATCAAAAGAATTCTCTCAGGCTCACTTGTTTGAGAATTCTCAGGGAGACCAATAATCCACTAGTGGTTAATCATTAATTTATTCTTTTCTCAGCCACTTAATTGATAAGTTGCTTGCCCTTATTATGCCCTGTGATTCGTTTTGTTACGGAGCCTGCATTTCTGCTTGTTGACGTTGGATGCTTTGCAGTACTGATTCAGGTTGATGAAAATAATGTTGAGGGATCCAGTCTCCCAGATACCTTGAATTGCTTCAGATCCAGTAAGTCAAATTCATTACAAAAGCAGTTAGTAAAGTTGCTGGGCATTAAGTCTGTCTTAGTGTACTTGAGGTAAAGCTTTATGTAGTTCGTGCAGTGTCTGGTGGAGGCAGAGAGATGAAAGAAGAAGTAGTGACTACGCTGAGATGAAAACTGAAGTGTGTGTTGTGCAGTTGCACAGATCGATAGGTGTATCTAAGAGATATGGCTTAGGTTGAAAGGAACCTCAGATGTAGAATCACAGAATCAACCAGGTTGGAAGAGACCTGCAAGATCATCCAGTGCAACTATCTACTCCAACCTCCCCATTATTAACCACACCTGGTTGCTCAAGGCCTTATCCAGCCTAGCCTTAAACAATCTCACGGAAGAGAGCCCCGCAGCCTCCCTGGATAACTTGTTCCAGGGTCTTACCACCCTTGTACTAAAAAACTTCTTCCTAAGATCCAGTCTAAACCTACTCTCCCTCAGCTTCAAACAATTCTGCTTGGCCTATTGCTCGTGGAAAGTCCCTCTGCAGCCCTCCTGTGGGCTCTCTTCAGGTATTAGAAGGCATCTGTATGGTACCCCCAGTCTTATTAATAACATTAAAAGGATTCTCATTAAGAAGAGGAACAATGGTAAAGAGCAGGGCATGTAATTCATTAGTGAAACTGTTGATCTCTCTAGAATTAAGTGTAGGATATAAGAAAGCCACAGCACTTACACAGCTTCCTCTCTGTGCAGCGTGAGCCTGGCGGTGTTCCTGTCCTTTACTATTCTTTCTACAAGAATGGCAACCTTCCCCATAGTGACTTTACCTTCACACTTACTGCTGCAGTATTTTTAGCCTAAATGAAAGGAAAAACCCAACTAAACAAACAAAAACAATTAAAATACACCCAAGGTAATTTTGCATGGGGTGCTGAGTGCTGCCTCGCTGTGAAAAAAGAGCTGCAGTGACTCAAAAAGCCTTTTTTTTTTCTTCCCCACCTTGTGATCTTCACTGTTGATCACATCTGTATTGAGGCAATGTATGGGGAAGCTGAAATATTCTTTGCTAGGGCTCCTCAAAAACAATTGAGTTGTTTATCTCGTTGGAGAATCAAAAAGTGACAATGAGACACGGTTTAGTTGTCATTCTGTACCTCCCCAACGTAGCAGTCTGGATTCCTAGGGAAATGCAGCTTCCCCCTCAGAAATGTGTGAAACGAAGTCGTTTGAAAGAGGACACATTTATTGGAGGTATTTCTAAAGCTCCTAAATTTTCATCTGATGCTTAACATGAGAAATGTCTCGCTAAGCTTGTTTGGAGAGGCGTAAGCTGGTTTGGGTGTTACACAAAGGCCGATATGATTTCATTTATAGGGCCACGTAAGTAGGAAAGGTATTCTTGTATATTACATATCACCCTGGAAAGCTTTGTCCTTGGTACTGTTCTGGCTTTTTATTACAAAGAGCAGGAAGAACAGTCAATAACCACTTATTAATGTTTTTTTCTCTTCCTTATTATAGCTTTAGGTACATTAGGCTCTCAGTAATTATCTCATTCATAATCCTCCATAACACGTAATATTTTCTGCATCTTGTGAAGGATAATTGGAAAATATTTTCTTTGGATGTACACTATTTCTATTCCCTCTTTAATATAACTTTACCCAAGAGTATCTTGCCTAGTAAAAATGAGCAAGCATAATTTTATACAGGTAATCAAATCTCTCAAATGTTGGCACATTTTCCTTTATCTCCGTGGGACCAAAAGCTAACCTTCAAATAGACCTAGGCATTAAAAGAGAGAATTTCACCACTCTATTAGAACTCAAATAAGCTTGTACAAAGCAATGTGAACAGAAATGCTATTCTATTAGTGCTCTATTCTACTTCAGGGTATTCCATTTGATTAATACAGACCTTCAGGAGAATATATCTATTAGTTTAAGTGTATGGGTATATATAGATATGTCTAATACGTTGTTTAAATACTAGGACTGCAAGTACTTCTCTTTTTTTTTTCCCCCACTTAAGACTCAAAACCACATCTTGATGCAGGTTTTCTCTTCCTAGGTTAATCAAAATAATTATGTAAGGAAAAAAAAAAGAGAGAGAATAGAATCAATCAGGTTGGAAGAGACCTCCAAGATCATCCAGTCCAACCTAACACCCAGCCCTGTCCAGTCAACCAGACCATGGCACTAAGTGCCTCATCCAGTCTTCTCTTGAACATCTCCAGGGACGGCGATTCCACCACCTCCCTGGGCAGCCCATTCCAATGCCAATCACTCTCTCTGGCAACCACTTCCTCCTAACATCGAGCCACAATTTGAGTCTGTGTCCCCTTGTTCTGTTGCTGGTTGCCTGGCAGAAGAGACCAACCCTCACCCACCTGGCTACAACCTCCTTTCAGGTAGTTGTAGACAGCAATGAGGTCTGCCCTGAGCCTTCTCAACCCAAGCAACAAAATAACAAGCAGCAGGGTTGTAACTCTGGAACAGTTCATTTATTCCAAACCTCCTGATATAAATTAGTACAATAGGACAAGGAAAACTGTACTGAACCACAGACATAGAGCTAAACATAGGCTGCAGCCCAGATGCTTTCAGGGCTTGCATATGTTAGACCTACAGTGAAAGTTCTCAGTCTCTGTTTTCTGTTGTGGAATTGAATGTTCTCATTTCTGTTTTCACTCATTTTGATATCAAGGGTTCTCATGAATACAGGACCCAGAGAAAGATGATTGTGAAAGATGCTATGACTCTCCAGCTGTAAACAATTTGCCAGGATTCTAGCAGTGTGTAACTCAGCCAGATAACTGCCATTTTCCCTGTGCTTATTTCAAAGGAGATATTAAATCTCTTGGTGGAGATGTTGCATTTTTAACCCTTGTTGTAGTTCAAAAGGTTGACTTGACCAAAGTGGTAAAGTTAAATATCATAATGACCTTATGTTGATAATGAAGAATTTTATGATGTGAATATGCTCATTCTCCAAGACCAAATTTTGGATTCTTTTAAATTCCATTTTCAGTTGGCCAGAGCATTCCATGTCTATCATATGTAAAGCAAGGCAACTGAAGTGTGAAAGTACATATATATTTGTTACATTCTTGGCTAAGATAATTCCACTTTGCATTATCATGAAAATATCCAGGCAGCTCTTTCTATTGTAGCACTTGACTTCTAAGATGATTTGCTTAGTGAGCTGTTAGTTAAGTGTTGTTTTAATTTACCATGACCTGAAATTGTTCCAGCAGAGGTTTGGATTGGATAATAGGAAATATCTCTGCATTGGAACAAGCTGCCCAGAGAGGTAGTCAAGTCATTGTCCCTGAATGTGTGGACGTGGCACTTTGGGACATGGTTTAATGGCCATGGTGGTCTTAGGCTGATGGTTGGTCTAGATGCTCCTAGAGGTCTTTTCCAACCAAAACAGTTCCGTAGTTTTACCATGAAAATCTGTTAAAAATGGGATATGGCTTTTCAAATCCAGTGCAAGTATGACGAAAAAAATTAAGAAGAGAAAGAGTAAAATCTCTCAATACAAAAGTTACACTTTCAACATGAGATAATTCAGCAACAGAGGTGAGGTATCTTGTCTAGTAGTCTCAATTATCCACTGAGTGTCTTTGCTGATAGAACAAACTCACACCACCTGTGTCTGCTTGGAATTTTAGCCCAAGCAGAAAGTACCTCAAACACAAAGTCAGTTTGGATTAGCTCAGGTTAAAAGTACCTCCGACACAAAGTCAGTATGGATCCTTTTCTGCATTAGGCTTATAACTCAGGTCACTCTTCCTTCTTCAGCAGAATCATAGTCAACCAGGTTGGAAGAGATCTCCAACACCATCCAGTCCAACCTAGCACCCAGCCCTAGNCAGGCTAAACACCCCCAGCTCCCTCAGCCTCTCCTCATAGGGTTTGTGTTCCAGGCCTTTCACCAGCTTTGTCATTCTTTTCTGGACACCTTCCAGCACCTCAACATCTCTCTTGAATTGAGGAGCCCAGAACTGGACACAGCACTCAAGGTGTGGCCTGACCAGTGCTGAGTACAGGGGCAGAATAACCTCCCTCATCCTACTGGCCACACTGTTCCTGATCCAGGGCAGAGAGATGGCCTCCAGTAACGAAGTCCTGACAATCCAAAGAGGGTCTGCTCTTCATGTTCTTCCCTTATAACAAAAAATTGAACATCAATAAGCAAAATAAGGAGCAGAGGTAAAGAGATAAGGTATAACCTAGAGGAAGGGGATTAAAGAGGGATGGAAGCTGCCATTCGGTGTTCTGATCTCGGAGGAGAGTATTTTCAAATACCTGCCGAGTTAGACGAGCAAACTGTGGGATGAGGAAATTGTCAGTATTTTTCCTGTGTTCTGTGAAAGTTAGCTGGGTGCCTTTGTAAATCAGGCCCTGTGTGAGAGGGTGTGTCTATTTTTACACCCGAGTGACGTGGAAGGCTGAAATATATGCAAAGTGACGGCTGTCAGCTTTCGCACAAGCCTGGAAAAAGACACTGACTTGTTTCAGGGCTGGAGAGGGAGTTTAGATAGAGTTGCCTAAAGCTGCTGGTAGGGTTCTCAGTCTCTTGGTGGATCTAAGAAACCATCTGCTAATGTCTGTGTTAATGCTAGGTAATTGACCTGAAATGGACTTGGTAGTTAATCGACCCAGGAGTTACTTAGGAAGGAAAATTTTGTAGTCCTCAATGACACTTCGTCTTTGTAGCTGAGATGACCTCTGGCATTCCTTATTTACTGTCAGTGTTCTTTCATCTCTAATTCAGTGTATCTTCCATCTAGCTACTTCTAGTCATAGAATTGATGAGGGTTGGACGGGAACACAAGGATCATCTAGTTTCAATGCTCCTGCCATGGCTGGGGACACCTCATACTAGATCAGGCTGTCTGAAGACTCATCCAGCCTGGCTTTAAACATCTCCAGGGGTGGGACTTCCACCACCTCTCTGGGCAACCCCTTGCAGGGTCTTGCCACCCTTATGCTGAAGAACTTCTTCCTAACATCCATTCTGAATCTACCCATTTCTAGCTTTGTTCCATTCCTCCTGGTACTATCACAACCTGACAGCCTAAGAAATCTCCAGTTTAAGGGGGATTGGGATCTACTTGAGAGAGTCCAGCAGAGGGCTACAAGGATGATTTCGGGACTGGAACACTGCCTTGCAAGGAGGAGCTGAGGGACCTGGGGCTTTTTAGTCTGGAGAAGAAAAGACTGATAGGGAATTTAATAAATATTTGTAACTCTCTGAGGGCTGGGGGTCAGGAGTGGGGGGACAGGCTCTGCTCTCTTGCTACCTGGCATAGGACAAGGAGCAATGGACATAAGTTGCGGCACAGGAGGTTCCACATCAACACAAGGGGGAACTTCTTTATTGTAATGGTCACAGCACTGGCACAGGCTCCCCAGAGACTGGCACAGGCTCCCCAGAGAGGTTGTGGAGTCTCCTTCTCTGGAGACTTTCAAGGCCTCCTCTCATTAATGTTGTTGAGTGTCTGAATTGCTTTCATCAGGAAAGCCAGAGGTGCAGCATCTTCACTTATGTGTGTTAGGACATGTGCAATGCCATCTTTCTGAAGAGCTCCTCCATGAACCTTTCTCCTGACATGTTCCAGTAGGTGGACACCTCTCTTGAACTGAGGAGCCTGGAACTGGATGCAGCACTCGAGGTGAGCCCTGAGCAGCTCTCAAGCAACAAGTTCCAGTGCCACCACATGCTCACTCTGGAGAATTTCTTCCTAAATCTCCAATCTAAATCTATCCTCCTCTAGCCTGAAGCCATTCCCTCTCATTCTATCACTACAAGCCCTTGTAAAAAGTCCCTTCCCAGCTTTCTTGTGGCCCCCCTTCTGGTGCTGGAAGGCTGCTCTAAGGTTTCTATGGAGCTTTCTCTTCTCCAGGCTAAAGAGCCTCCATTCTCCCAGCCTGTGCCCACAGGGCAGGTGCTCTGGCCCAGTCTATATTTGCACTTGGAATTGCCCCAGACATAGCACATCTTTCTTGCCCCATGCTCCAGATTTAAATCTGTCCAAGTATAACATATTTATGCTCACTATTGATATGATTAGCACCGATTAGAGAGTGGGAAGAAAGGTTTGTGGGAATAGCAGAGAAGATTTCCAAGGAATTAATTTTTATTGAAGTATATTTTCACAAAGTTTTCCAGCTGTTTGTTGCTATTTAAGATGTTAGTCACAAAGTTATGAGACTTCTGCTGTTGGAAAGAGGAATTTCTGACAGTTAGATTCCTCCTAAACTTGAGATGAACAGAGGCTCTGTGCTGTTGCATTTGTTTTGCTTTTGAAAAGGTCCATTGTTCTTGAAATGCTCATTGAGGTCAGTGAAGCAGCTGCATTACGACACACATTTCATCACAAAGTACTTTTGCACAGCCATGCAGATCTACAGCAGGCTACTTGCAGCTTCTCTGTTTCTCTTAGTGTTCGTCTCAAACTGTTACACTGAGGTAACGAATTTCACTTGACTGAAAAACTGTGAATATATGCTCAGAAATACACAGTTGTGTGTATCCTGAGACGAGAGAGTCGCTCTCAGTATCTATATATGCTTTTCAAGCAGCAATAAAGGAAACTCTGTAATAATAAGGCTGGTGAAGGGCCTGGAGCACAAACCCTATGAGGAGAGGCTGAGGCAGCTGGGGTTGTTTAGCCTGGAGAAGAGGAGGCTCAGGGGTGATCTCATTGCTGTCTACAACTACCTGAAGGGAGGTTGTAGCCAGGTGGCGGTTGGTCTCTTCTCCTAGACAACCAGCAACAGAACCAGGGGACACAGCCTCAAGTTGTGCCAGGGGAAGTATAGGCTGGGTGTTAGGAGGAAGTGGTTGCCAGAGAGAGTGATTGGCATTGGAATGGGCTGCCCAGGGAGGTGGTGGAGTCACCGTCCCTGGAGTTGTTGAAGCAAAGCCTGGCTGGGGCACTTAGTGCCATGGTCTGGTTGACTGGCTAGGGCTGGGTGCTAGGTTGGACTGGATGGTCTTGCAGGTCTCTTCCAACTTGGTTGATTCTGTTCTATTCTAAAATAACTGAACACTTGTGACTGGCAAACACCCTCCTGCAGTTCAGTCCTGGAATATGAATGGACACCATGGGAGGCTGTCCCGTTTCTGATGAAAACAGTTTTTACCAGCCTGAATTTATGAATCTACTCAGTGCAAACGAGAGCTTATTATGCTAAGAGTCTAAAAAGGATGCTTCTTTTATTAAATTAATACCAAAATTGTATTCAGATATGGCTGGAGAGTTTTGTTAGACCTTCTGGAATGTCAGAGCTGAGGCTGAAACCGCTGACTTAGGTTATGGGAGGTAACAGTGGAAAAAAACAGGACAAGCTGCCAAAACCTTCCCATTCTTTGCTTGATTGAAATGAATGTGTATTTGGAACAGCACCTGTCACATTTTCCCAATCTGTGCACTAGAGAAAATGATACTTGCCCATTTTGAAAATACTGGGTTTGTTTAATAAAAGCTTTCCATAATTATTTTGCCCTAGAGAAAAAAAAGGGTTTTGCCCTGTTAAGACCGTTTCTCGACGACATGAGTCAGCTACAGCTAACTGCAGCAGGACTGGAAGTGATGGTACCTGCTGCAGCAGAATCTGAAGGGACTTAAGTTTACACTGAGAGGGTAGAAATTCCGGTAGCTTTGATACCTAGGCACACATAGCTCCAAGGCTTAGTGCCAGATTTTGATATCTAGTCTGCCAGCTGTACTGTGCACTGCCCAGCTCATTCAAACCATATGCCTTGAGCTAACAATCAGCAAAGTGTGTTAAAAGCCCTGAAAAGTACCACATTAGCTGTAAGTCAACCAGCTGCATGCACAGCCCTATTAATTTGGATAAAAGCTTACCCCTTCAAAACTGATTTTTGGACTTCTTTCTCTCTTTGTTCAAAAAAATATGGCTTAAATCTAATCTGTGCATCTGCAGTTAGGTTTATAGCAACGATTTCATACTATCTGCAACACATTATTGAAATTCTGTTTCTGCTCAGAAAGCTTCCCTAGAGACAGAGAGCCCATGACAAGCTTTTCTGTAGCTCAGAAGGAAATAGGCATTCCTGGAGTACCCTAAAGCCTTTGTAGCACATGTTCTTCACACGCTTGAGAAAGTCTTGCTCAGAGTAGAGCTTTCATTCTGGTGCCACGGACAAAAAGAGAAACGTGTCCATTGTCTTCCTTCCTTTGGTTGGATTTGGCTGGTGCTCAACCTGGTTGAGTCACCATCCCACAGTTATTTGTGAGAGGGAGCCAAAATTTCTCTGGTAATAAGAAAAGTGTACCTTTTGTATAGAATAATGGAATTTTTCTTTTTCAATTGGAGAAACTCTCTAAGATCACATGCTACCATTGACTTACAACAGCCATGGTCATTAAACTATGTCCTGATCACATCCTACCCTTGACTTAGAAGGGCCATGGCCATTAAACTATGTCCTGATCCCATCCTACCATTGACTTACAACAGCCATGGCCATTAAACTATGTCCTGAAGTGCCATGTCCACATGTTTCTTGAACACCTCCAGGAATGGTGTCTCCACCACCTCTTTAGGCATCCTGTTCCAGTGCCTGACCACTCTTGCAGGAAAGAAATTCTTCCTAATCTCCAATTTAAATGCCCCCCCTGGCACAATTTCAGGCCATTTCCTCTCCTCCTATCACTTTATACTAAAGAGAAGAGACTGAACACTTCCCTCACTACTTCTTACTTCTCTGAAGCCTCTTTTTGTCCCTACACTTGGACACTCTTCTTTTCTCTCTGTGTCCTGATTAAAATGGATCCTCTGGTATTTATGTTTAGGTAGCTATGGATCATTACTATCTGCATATCAAAAGAGAGTGAATATGAAAGTGAGGAGGTGGCACTGCTATTCTGACTGGTTTGAGGCACTTTGAGTGCAGAGGACAGATGTAACACACCATTGTTCATCCTTCGTTGCCGCTCATTGCATCAGAGCTGGAAGGATTTTATTGTGTACTTTATTGACTCAGCTTCCAGTTTCCTTTTACCTTTTACTTCAGGTCATTGCAGATGGAATATATCTTAAATTAGTGCAAGGTACCTCACAGTTCTGCCTAGCTAAAAAGTACTCAAATTCCTTCTCATTCTTGCAGTAGCCCTGGGAAGTTGCTGTCCTCCAAATTCTAGTCCTTGGTACTGACAATGTCAGACATAGTTCAAGAGGGACATAGAACTGCTTGAGAGAGTCCAGCACGGAGCCACAAAGATGCTGAGGGGAAGGGAACATCTCTGTTAGGAGGAGAGCCTGCGGGAGCTGGAGCTGTGCTGGGGCTGTGCTGGGGCTGTGCTGCTTGGAGAAGAGGAGATTGAGAGGTGACCTCATCAATGGCTATAAATATGTGCAGGGTGAGTGCCAGGAGGATGTAGCCAGGCTCTTCTCTGTGATGCCTGAGGACAGGACAAGGGGCAACGGGTGGAAGCTGAGGCAATGGAAGTTTCATTTAAACATGAGGAGATTTTTTTTCCCTTTGAGGGTGACAGAACCCTGGAGGAACTGGCTGCCCAGGGGAGTTGTGGAGTCTTTAGTACCTCTCAAGCTCACCTGGAAGCATTCACGAGTGATCTGGTCTAGGTGACCCTGCTCTGGCAGGGGTGTTGGACTGGATGAGCTTTCAAGGTCGTTTCCAGCCCCTGATACTCTGTGATTCTGTGTGAAGACAATGCCATAGACCTACAGCTTTCCACTTGCCACCTGTGGTAGAAGAATCATAGAATCAACCAGGTTGGAAGAGACCTGCAAGACCATCCAGTCCAACCTAGCACCCAGCCCTATCCAGTCAACCAGACCATGGCACTAAATGCCTCATCCAGTCTTTTCCTGAACACCTCCAGGGACAGTGACTCCACCACCTCCCTGGGCAGCCCATTCCAATGCCAATCACTCTCTCTGTGAAGAACTTCCTCCTAACATCCAACCTGTACTTCCCCCAGCACAACTTGAGATTCTGTCCCCTTGTTCTGTTCCTGGGTGCCTGGGAGAAGAGACCAATTCCCCCCTGGCTACAACCTCCCTTCAGGTGGTTGTAGACAGCAATGAGGTCACCCCTGAGCCTCCTCTTCTGCAGGCTGCACACCCCCAGCTCCCTCAGCCTCTTCTCATAGGGTTTGAGGCAGAGAGTTGGAAGGCATTTTGCCAAGTCTTGTCTGTGGCAGCAATGTCCTAGGACATCAGGTCTGCAGAGACATAATAACTGATAAAAAGACATGTTTATAAAGTTCACTTCAAAGCTGGGGACGTGACACCCTACGGAAGTGTTCCTCTAGCATTAACCTGATACTACGCTGGATGGGAGCCAGCAGGCTCTAAGCTTGCTTTTAAAAACCTGAATCTGGAATGGTTTTCAGAGACTACATCTGTATTTCTAATTTGCACCTTGAAGGATGAAATTGACTGGAGAGTTGGTGAGAATGAATAAATTGATTCACAGTGGGTTGACAACTCCTGGTGTCTCACTTTCTGTGAAACATCTGTGGGTGATGCCACCACAAAATTTGACTGCTGGCTTCCAAGCTGGCCTACCAGCAATACATGATTAAAAACCTGTTACTCAGATTTATGCAACTGAATTCATGGTGCTGCTTTCCAGATTACTTTGTATAACTTTGCATTGGTGATAAGGGGACTGAAGCAGAGCAAGGACGACCTGCTCCTTCAAGACATGTCATCTTTGCTCTGCTGACTCTCATAGATGTCCAAGTGGACTAGTGCTGCTGTGATGGTTTGGGTGTTACTCGCCCCCACACACTTTGGAAATCACCCAGACTAGACTCAGCTGGCTCAGGAAATTGAATGAAGCTTATATTTACAGCTTAGCAGAATATACAAGCAGATATTTACAGTATATACAGTTGCAGACAGAAATAGACAAGGGAAAAGGTAATACAGAAACACAACTCCCCTCCCAGAAACCTGAGTCCCCAGGAGGGGCTCCCAAACACCCCTTCACCTTCCTCCTACCCCTCTCAACCTTACCCCAGTCCCAAGGAGGAATGGAGGTTCGGCCTGCGGAGTTAAGAAGCAAAGTGGATTAGTCAAAGAAACAGCAGGGAGGTGTGAGATTAGAGATGCAGCTCAGCCAGTTCCCCAGCAGAAGCAGCGAGTGCCTTATCTATGTTTTGATTCTTGTTTTTATATGTCTCAGCAAGCCTATGAGTGAGGTAGACATCAGCCTTGTTTTCCTTCCACAGCCTATAATCCAGTTCTTCTCACCAAAACATCCTAGCTAGGCTCAAACTAGCACAGCAGCAGAAAATCAAGCCCAGAACTGAGTAATATTTTTTGTTAAGATAATATTATTCTTTTTCTAAAAAGTAATTTTCTTGTGATTTTTTTGTTTGTTTGTTTGTTTACAGCTTTAGAGAGAAAAATAATGAAGATGACTAAGTTTTAGCAAATATTACAGGGTGAAATTTCCAGCAGCCAAATCATTAGATGCATTCATTTGTAAATATCAGTGATGGAGATGACAAGTTATATAGATCACAATTCTTCTCCTCTTGTCATGAGGAGTAGTAATTTATTATTTCAGTAATCATGCAGCACAGCACAGAATTTAGATTCCTCAAGACAGAGTCACAGTCTTTATGAGTGTGCTAGCATTTGATCACTACAAAACTAGGAACTCAGAAATAATCAACCATTTCTACAGTGGTTATGAGTCTGTGAGCATTTGATCGTTATAAAATGATGAGTTTAGGAGAAATCGACAGTTTCTACAAAGCAATGGGCTCTGGATGCAGCTATTGTGCAAAGCAGATCATAGAATCCTAGAATCAAACAGGTTGGAAGAGACCTCCAAGATAAGCCAGTCCAATCTAGCACCCAGTCCTAGCCAAACAACTAGACTATGGCACTAAGTGCCTCCTCATAGGGAGAGTGATTGGCATATTGACAAGGTCTAGTAATGTCAGGACGAGGGGGAATGGGTTTAAACTGGCAGAGGGGAGATTTAGACTGGATGTTAGGAGGAAGTTCTTTACAGTGAGGGTGGTGAGACACTGGCACAGGTTGCCCAGGGAGGTTGTGGATGCTTCCTCCCTGGAGGTGTTTAAGGCCAGGCTGGATGAGGCCTTGAGCAGCCTGCTCTAGTGGGAGGTGTCCCTGCCTATGGCAGGGGGTCGGAGCTGGATGATCCTTGAGGGCCCTTCCAACCTAAACCATTCTGTGATAATTCTATGATAATTGGAATGGGCTGCCCAGGGAGGTGCAATGTCTTAGAGGCTATAGCTGATGAAGGGAAAGAAGAAGAAAAATAAGGAATCATAGAATCAAGCAGGTTGGAAGAGACCTCCAAGATCATCCAGTCCAACCTAGCACCCAGCCCTAGCCAATCAACCAGACCATTGCACTAAGTGACCTGTCCAGGCTTTGCTTAAACACCTCCAGGGACAGTGACTCCACCACCTCCCTGGGCAGCCCATTCCAATGCCAATCACTCTCTCTGCCAGCAACTTCCTCCTAGCATCCAGCCTATACTTCCCATGGCACAACTTGAAACTGTGTCCCCTTGTCCTATTTCTGGTTGCTTGGCAGAAGAGACCAACCTCCACTTGGCTACAACCTCCCTTCAGATAGTTGTAGATAGACCTGTGAATCAAATCTTGCAGATCAGATCTTAATTTGTTCTGTTATAGATACTGTATGCTCACCTTCATGGCACTTTGGTCTATGATAGAGGTGCAGAATGCACTCAGAATAGATCCTTATGTTGTGCGCTGCAGAACTGCATTTGACTTTCTTTCATCCTGAGAATTGCCCAATCTCATTCAAAGATGAAATGAGATGAAACTCAGATGTCCTGCCAGTCTACACTTGGTGCTGAAGAAAGAATGAATTAAACACATGAAATTCCTAGCTGCTATCTTTTTTACAAAGGAAAACATAACATTATGCAATTATACAGTATTGGCATTTAAATTTATTCAGCTCTTGTAGAATTTTCCTTTTTTTTCCCCCTTTTTTTTACTTATTCCCCCCCCCAAGCAGACATTATTGTAGCTTCATAATAAGGAACAATTTGCTATATCACAGCTGGCCATCAGTGAGGCATTGTAAGCTTAATTCCATAGATGGCCTTCAGTGGGACATTGTCTGATTCATTCTCAGCTGAACCGTGCCAGGACACATACTTGCTGACTGAAACAGTGAGAAGCATTTAATGTGTGTTTGTGAGTGAGTGCATGCTGTAAGTTGATTTTTTCAGGCCAAAGAGAAGGATTATTAACCACAAACTGTAGAGCCTCTGATTTTATAATTAGAAATCAATTGGGCAAAGCTTAGTTTTGTGTATGTGACCTCTTCCCATGACTATGTCCCAGAATGGTTTTCCTCTTGAAATGGTTTGCTTACCAATTTTACATTAACAGCAAATCTATTGGCAAAAAAATCAGTTTGAAAAACTAAATGACCTGGGTGCTGCTTGCTGGCCACACAGGGCAAAAAAAAGAAAAGGTTTAATCCATGTGGAATTAGCTCAAGGGTTTGGTTTTGGATTTGTTTCTCCTTTTTAGTAATTTTCATCTTCTTGTTAATTTGTTTTAATTAAAAGCTGTCACAAAACTTGTTGACACTGTGGAGTTGCATTGACTTTGGTAAGGGCATGGCAGGGCCAATTGCATCTGGAGTTGATGTTCATTTTTGTCCACAAGGAGGGTGAAATGCAGCTGGACTGTGTTATGCCAGACAGATTGCTAAAAGACATTTACTCAACTGATTTGGCCACCGTGGGCCTGTATGGTGGTGTGGATTCATTTCTGTTCTGATTGCCTTGGTATTTGGGAATCCTCAGGTGGCAGAGTTGTTAACATTTCCTATTTCCCTTATTTTCTGTATTGTGCACAGTGAGCTTTTTAGCTCTCTAAAAAAAAGGCAGTGTCTGACTAGTGCATTTAATTCCAATGACCTTCAGAGTGGAGGGGGGGGGGGTGGGGGCCAGAATGGGACCCAGCAACCCAGTTGTTTCCTGGAGAATAAACTAGAATTTGTAGTAGCCTACATTGCATAGTTCATCTCAATTCCTGCTATAGGGAAAGGCTAACCTATAGATTTACATAGGTCACACACATATATATATATATATATATTTCATCTCAATTCCTGCATGAAGGGTGATGCCACTGTTGCCCTTTCCCCATTATTTAGAGAGTGATTTGCCATTGGAATGGGCTGCCCAGGGAGGTGGTGGAGTCACCATCCCTGGGGGTGTTCAAGAAAAGACTGAATGAGGCACTTAGTGCCATGGTCTGGTTGAGTGGATAGGGCTGGGTGCTAGGTTGGACTGGATGATCTTGGAGGTCTCTTCCAACCTGTATGATTCTATGATCCTAGCCAAATGTAAACATAAGCCCAAGGTAAGGCTCTTCTGGTCAATCTGTGGGGACAGGCTGTGAGAATTGAGGCTGTTCACCCTGGAGAAGAGAAGGCTCCAGAAAGACCTTAGAGCAGTCTGTCTGTACCTGAAGGAAGCAAGGAAGAGATTTTTTTACAAGGGCTTATGGTAATAGAATGAGAGGAAATTGATTGAAGCTCAGAGAGAACAGATTTAGACTGGATATTAGAAGTTCTTGACAGTGAGGGTGGGGAGGCAGTGGAAGAGGTTGCCCAGGGAGGTTATGGATGCCAGCTTGCCTGGAGGTGTTTAAGGCCAGCTTAGATGGAGCCTTGAGCTACCTGGGCTAGTGTGAGGCATCCCTGCCCATGGCAGTGGTGTTTGAACTAGGTGATATTTAAGGTCCCTTGCAACCCAAACCATTCTAAGGATCTATGAATTTTCTGTTGGGAGTGCAAGCACTTACATTAAAGGGATTTTTTTCTCATAATTCAGTAAAATGGTTTGAGATATTTAATGCACAATAAGGACTTCATTGTGGTAGTAGCAACCAATACTCTGGGGGAGCAGGAACCAAGAAATCAGATCATGTTGGGGTTTTTTCTTCTCTTTTAGATCTCATTATCCATGTAAGCTTGTTATTTATTACCTCCCAGTACTGCTGTTTTAAAATGTGCAAGAATGGTGTGATAGGGCTGAACTGAATTGGATCTAAGCAACTGCAGATGTGGCTGGTTTCATCTTTATCAGCTTATCTAAGCTTTTGCACTTAAAGGCTTCTGTCAGTGCAAAGAACAGACACCCATTGGTTGAACAGAGCTAAGCTATGGATACACTTAGAATCATAGAATCAGTCAGGGTTGGAAGGGACCACAAGGATCATCTACTTCCAACCCCCCTGCTATGGGTAGGGACACCCTCACCTGGATCAAGCTGGCCAGAGCCCCATCCAGCCTGACCTTAAACACCTCCTGGGACAGGGTATCAACCACCTTCCTGGGCAACCCATTTCAGCCTCTTGCCACTCTCATGGTGCAGAACTTCCTCCTCACATCCAGCCTGAACCTACCCATCTCCGGCTTCGCTCCATTCCTCCTAGTCCTGCCACTCCCTAATATCCCGAAAAGTCCTTCCCCAGATTTTTTGTAGACCCCCTTCAAATTCTGAAAGGCCACAAGAAGGTCACCTGGGAGCCTCCTCTTCGCCAGACTGAAGAGCTCCAACTCTTTCAGTCTGTGCTTATAGGAGAGACTGAAAGAACTTCTCAGCCTTTCAAAAGTAACATCAACTTGATTCAAACCCAGGTACTACAGAACTTGAAGGAGGTTAGATATGCATCCAGAAAAAAAAGCTTTCCATTTTTAAAGTACAAAGAGGCACCCCCCCAAAAAAAAAAAAAAAAAAAAAAGCCAACCCAAATACAAACTTTTGAAGGTTAATTTTACTTTGCCTTCTTTTTTTTTTTCCCAAAAATGCTTTTTTGTTTCCATATGCACAACTATCATTTCAGTTCTTCACTCACTCCCTTGCTTAAAATGAAGAAGTGACTAAACCATAAATCAAAATTTAGCAGTAGAGAGCAGCTCTGTCAATACAGGCATTTGGGAAGCTTCTTCAAACATTAGAATAGAATAGAATCAACCAGGTTGGAAGAGACCTCCAAGATCATCCAGTCCAACCTAGCACCCAGCCCTATCCAGTCAACCAGACCATGGCACTAAGTGCCCCAGCCAGGCTTTGCTTCAACACCTCCAAGGACGGTGACTCCACCACCTCCCTGGGCAGCCCATTCCAATGCCAATCACTCTCTCTGCCAACAACTTCCTCCTAACATCCAGCCTATACTTCCCATGGCACAACTTGAGACTGTGTCCCCTTGTTCTGTTGCTGGTTGCCTGGGAGAAGAGACTAACCCCACCTGGCTACAGCCTCCCTTCAGGTAGTTGTAGACAGCAATGAGCTCTGCCCTGAGCCTCCTCTTCTGCAGGCTGCACACCCCCAGCTCCCTCAGCCTCTCCTCACAGGGTTTGTGTTCCAGGCCCCTCCCCAGCCTTGTTGCCCTTCTCTAGACACCTTCCAGCACCTCAACATCTCTCTTGAATTGAGGAGCCCAGAACTGGACACAGTACTCAAGGTGTGGCCTGACCAGTGTTGAGTACAGGGGCAGTATAACCTCCCTTGGAAACAATGACAAAATTGGATGTCTCTTCAACATAGAGATAGACACAAAATTGCTACTACATAACACTATGAGATACCTAAGTACGTTTCTGCTTTGGAAATGAGAGGCTACTAGTGCAGCATAGATAAAAATGGCTTTTGACCCTGAGTTTCGTTTTGTTTCTATCTCAACCTTGTCAAGCTGAAGTAAAAGCTATCAATCATGGCATGTTGAGAGGAGGATGCCTTTGAACAGGCAAAAATAAGGACTACATCATAAATGCATAATTTCAAACAGTGCATCAAACATTATGAGAATTCCAAAACTCAAAGCAAATTCAGTCAAATTTGCTAGTAGAGTATATTCAAAACAAAAACAACAACAATAGTGACAAATAAAAGGCTGTGGGCAGAAACTAGTGGGTTTGCACATCAAAACTTGCAGTCTGAAATACTTTGTCCAGGTTAGGTTCTGTGGAAGATGAACAGAAATTATTAGGAGGACTGTTGAAGAACTGAGAAGATATCAGGTCTAATCATGTCTTTTCCTATCCCAAAACTCAGCCCATCAGCTTTCAGACATGCTTATGTATTAACCTTTTGCCCTAGGTTAATTTTATCAGGTTCCTATGAGGTGTTTGTTGTTTATAGAAACTTGAACTTCCTCGTAATGATACCTTAGATAAGACGAGAGTATGTTTTGAAACTCTAATTTCCTGATCCCTGTTAAAAATAAGCAGTTAGATCCCTTGTACTTGTGGCCTCAGCCTGGTGTGAGCAGAGGAAAGAGACTAAGTCCAGGGAGCTGCCTGTGGTGCTTATAGATGAATCAGATGGCAGCAGTGGTGACCCTGGCTAAGGCATGGTTCATCTAGAGTGACCCCTGTTCTCTTTTCTTTTGCTACACGTGGGTTGCACATCCTAGTCAGCAGAGTGCTCCACAGAAATGGTAGATGAGTATTAGATCAAGCAGCAGGAGATTCCTTTATGCACAGGAGTCCAAATGGTGTAAAGGAAAGGCACGCTAGGAAAGAGAAGGAGAAAGCAAAAGCTGAGAGATTGGTTTGCCTGAACATCTGAGGCTGGCACTGTGGGGTGATCCTGTTGCTGAGTACTGGCAGTTGTGCTAGTGGCAGGAGTCGATTGTGCCATCCAGTTCAGAGGTACCCTGTGTCTCCATGCTCTTTTGGAGCACGACAATGTCTGTATGTGATTAATGGAGATGGTTTACTGGGGGGAAACGGTTGTCTTCACAGGTGAGACTTCTCTTTGTTGATTTCTCAGCAACTGGAGGGGAATTCTGTCACTGGGAATGAGAGGAAACTAATTTAGGAGAACATAGTATGTGGATGTTTGTCATCCTGTGCTATAGTTCAGTGACTTTGGCTGTGAACTACAGAAAAAAAAGTTTAAATAATTTAGAGGTCTTTCTAAATCATACAGAAGTTAAGAAGTGCTCTCAGCAGGTACTATAAATGTGAATCTTACTCCTGTCTTAACTTGCCCTGCTGTGCTTACTTATTTAAATAGTGCAGGCAGCTGCAAGGTCCTAGATGTGGTATCCTCTATCACAGGAGCACAATACTTCATGTTCTTTGTTAAGATAGACTAATGAGAGACATCTTAGTTCTGTATAATTCTAGAGCACAGTCTAAGATCTGATTTTAGAGATATTAGAATAGAACAGAACCAACCAGGTTGGAAGAGACCTCCAAGATCATCCAGTCCAGACTAGCACCCAGCCCCAGCCAGTCAACCAGACCATGGCACTAAGTGCCTCATCCAGGCTTTTTCCTAAACACCTCCAGGGACAGTGACTCCACCACCTCCCTGGGCAGCCCATTCCAATGCCAATCACTCTCTCTGCCAACAACTTCCTCCTAACATCCAGCCTAGACTTCCCCTGGCACAACTTGAGGCTGTGTCCCCTTGTTCTGTTGCTGGTTTTTTGGGAGAAGAGACCAACCCCCACCTGGCTACAGCCTCCCTTCAGGTGGTTGTAGACAGCAATGAGGTCTGACCTGAGCCTCCTCTTCTGCAGGCTGCACAACCCCAGCTCCCTCAGCCTCTCTAGTACATCCTAGTGGGATGATTCCTGTGGTCATTCAGCTTCTGTTAATTTGAAGTTTTTAAGGCCATTCAATAAAACAAGTGTGTGCTCTCCACCCCTGAGTGGAATGCCAATTCTTGCTTATAACATGATAAAGTTAAAAAGAACATCCAATAATTATCTCCAGCAGGCTCATTTGCATTATTTCTTCATAGGGATTTATACCTAAGAGCAAACTATATGTTGATCTCTATATGCTGAAATATAATCACAGCAAATATGTTTTAATTACATTTGTGATGCTGCAGAAGGAAAGGCAGAATGAGTCATAGAAAAAAACCAAACCAACACTAAAACATTAAAATAAAGCTGGTGCTAATTAAGAAAATAATTAAAATATGATAAACAAAGGAAATGAAGTAGTTGGGGTTTGTTTTCTGTTGGAAGTGAAGATGTAATTGGAGGATTTGTGTAGGCAGCAGAAATGGTTTGCTTTGAAAGCAAAACAGAATTTAACTCTTCTGGAACTTGAGTGCTTCTTCTGAGATGAGTAACAGATTTTCAGTTCATGCACAGTTGTGAAAAGTTGAGAGGAAAAGATACTTCTGTGTCACTCAAAATACAAAGTGTTGGAATATCAAGAAGTGTTTTGGGTTAGGCATTAACACTTCTAATAAACATGGAAAAAAAACCAAACCCCAAACCCTTGTGTGCTAGCAAATGGAAGTAAGTCAAAATGTAAATAAAATGCTTCATTTTGAACAGATTAAAATGTGTTTCACGCTTTAAAAGAATGAAATGAATGCATATGCAGCCTTAAAGATCTTTGGAATGTAAAATACTATTGAAGCATTGTGGTCAGAAACTGTTCAGGAAAATGATTGCTTTGATCTCATCCCAAATCTGCATTTGTCTTCTAAATCACCTTTTAATTATTATGTAGATGAATGGTTGAAGTGACTGTCCAAAAGTGACTGGGGATTGAGTAAGTTTGCAGATGACACCAAGCTAGGAGCAGGTGTTGATCTGTTGGAAGGTAGGAGAGCCCTGCAGAGGGACCTAGACAGGCTGGATGGGTGGGCAGAGGCCAATGGGATGAGATTAAACAAGGGTTCTGCACTTTGGTCACAATAACCCCAAGCAGCACTACAGGCTGGGGACAGAGTGGCTGGAGAGCAGCCAGGAAGACAGGGACCTGGGGCTACTGGTATATGGTAGGCTGATGATGAGGCAGCAGTGTGCCCAGGTGGCCAAGAGAGCCAATGGCATCCTGGCCTGGATCAGGAGCAGTGTGGCCAGTAGGACAAGAGAGGTTATTCTGCCCCTATACTGCTCAGGCCACACCTTGAGTGCTGTGTCCAGTTCTGGGCTCCTCAATTCAAGAGAGATGTTGAGGTGCTGGAAGGTGTCCAGAGAAGGGCAGCAAGGCTGGGGAGGGGCCTGGAGCACAG
>WAAF01010231.1:0-51327 GCA_013400475.1 Tricholaema leucomelas | reverse complement strand
TAGGGCTGGGTGCTAGGTTGGACTGGATGATCTTGGAGGTCTCTTCCAACCTGGTTGGTTCTATGATTCTAAAAAAATGCTGGTGAAAAAACACAGCAAGAGGAGTAAGCTGGGATTTGGGGTGTGCCTTCTTATTGGTCTCTAGCAGCTGTCCTTAGGATTTTTGACTGCTCACTTTGTTCTGAATGCTGAGTCTCTATGTCTGTGGCTCTCAGCAAACCTGAGGAACAAAAAGCTACTTTTGCTTTGCAAAGTTGTGGTGATGCTCACAGTGGTGCGTTCACATTGTGGAGCAGTGTGCAGGAGGTCCGTCTGTTAATGTTTAGAGAATGATGATGATGATGTTCCTGTGATTGCAGGAAGACAAATAAGAGTTTATCTGTGGTTTGTGCAGGGCTCTGAGTGAATTGCTGGTGTTCAAGATATGTGATCGCTCTCAGCTTTGCACCCCGGGGCTGAATGACAGGGCCAGTTTGATGATGACTCTCTTTGCTTGGGCTATCAATATAAAGTGTCACTTGTAGAAGCGAATCAGACTAGAAGAGAGCTTTAGCCACAGGGAGTGAGAAGAAATGAGCTTGGCAGTAAGATTCCAGGCAGAATAAATAATGTTTGGGAGAATTCCTAGTGAAGAAATACACTGACTATCCAATATAATGAGGTCTGAATCAGGTTCTACTTCAGGGAAAGAAACAGCCCCAAACTCAGAGGATTTGTATTGATCTCATATTTTGTATCCATTCATTTCACTATCATCTGCAGTCAGAGAAGCCACAGATGTCTATGTTATCTTTGCAAACAAGTTGTGGCTCACCTTTCAGGAATGTAATTCCTCATTGTAATTCATTCCTTGATGAGAGGACTTTATATTAGACAGGTTCTTGGGTGTGGGAGTTTGATCTGGAGCTTGCTCCCTCCACTCCGTGCATAGTCCTGGTATTGCAGTGCCTCCAGGAATGGTGCACCAATATTTTTAGCCTGGAGAAGAGGAGGCTCGGGGTGACCTCATTGCTGTCTACAACTAACTGAAGGGAGGCTGTAGCCAGGTGGGGGTTGGTCTCTTCTCCCAGGCAACCAGCAACAGAACAAGGGGACACAGCCTCAAGTTGTGCCAAGGGAAGTATAGATTGGATGTTAGGAGGAAGTGGTTGCCAGAGAGAGTGATTGGCATTGGAATGGGCTGCCCAGGGAGGTGGTGGAGTCATCGTCCCTGGGGGTGTTCAGGAAAAGACTGGCTGAGGCACTTAGTGCCATGGTCTAGTTGACTGGATAGGGCTGGGTGCTAGGTTGGACTGGATGATCTTGGAGGTCTCTTCCAACCTGGTCGATTCTGTTCTATTCTATGATTTTCTTCTTGATTTAACTATTCTGATTTTCATAGAATCATAGAATGATTTAGGTTGGAAGGGACCTCAAGGATCATCCAGCTCCAACCCCCTGCCATAGGCAGGGACACCTCCCACTAGAGCAGGCTGCTCAAGGCCTCATCCAGCCTGGCCTTAAACTCCTCTAGGGAGGAAGCATCCACAACCTCCCTGGGCAACCTGTGCCAGTGTCTCACCACCCTCACTGTAAAGAACTTCCTCCTAACATCCAGTCTGAATCTCCCCTCTGCCAGCTTAAACCCATTCCCCCTCGTCCTGACATTCCCAGACCTTGCCAATAGTCCCTCCCCAGCCTTCCTGTAGGCTCCCTTCAGATACTGGAAAGATTAAGATTTCTTGGAAGAGCTTCTTCCCATCATGCAACTCCCCCATCTCTTAGACAATGAGGGAACTGCTTCTCCACACAGGCTTAAAAACTCTGTTATTGTCAAATTTCTTGTAGACAAGAGCAGGAAAAGGAAAGGAAAAAGTGTTTATCAAATAGAAAACTCTCTAGGTATCCCTTCAAGTGAATATAATCTCAGGCATACATAGATTGTTGTGAGCATTCTCCCCTTTGCTGTAGGTATTTGCAAAGCTTTGCTTTGTTTGTCTTTTATAACAACAACAAACCCAACCCAACCATCTTGCAGCCAATAAACTGGCATCTGGAAGTTAAATATTCTCAGCTTAATTTTTTGTGGCAAGCTTTAAATTGCTTCACATTCCTGTTGCCTTTTTTTCCTATGTGTTTTTTTTAGGAGCCATATGCTCGACATTTACTTCCTTTTGTTTTTTTCCTGCTTTCCCATTTGTTTACTCTAGATATTTCTAGTTGTTGCTTGTTTTCATTCACCAAACTGGCTGATGTGTGGTTTTTGACTTTCACTACCATTATCCCTTTGGAACTATGTCTCAGAAGACAGGAAAAAGATGAAATATGAAGGTTATTGTTTTTCTTGTGACAGTGCAACATGCTTTAGATGGAGGCTTTTTAGTCTTTTCACATTTCCTCTGTTATCCATCACCCAATCTGCATAACCTCATTCTTTTTTATTGGTGAAGGGCAAACATTAGACTTTTAACTGTTTAACTCATGTGGAAGTTCTTCTTTTAAGGTGTAAAGAGTAAGCACAACATAAGGATCTATTCTGAGTGCGTTCTGCACCTTTGAATGAAAGCTTCCTTCAAATTTTCAGAGCTGGCTGAGTCTAGTCTGGATGATTTCTAAAGTGTGGGGGGGCAGGGGACACCCAAACCATCACATTATCATAGACCAAAGTGCCACGAAGGAGAGCATACAGTATCTATAACAGAACAAATTAAGATCTGATATGCAAGATTTGATTCACAGGTCTATCTACAGCTACCTGAAGGGAGGCTGTAGCCAGGTGGGGTTGGTCTTTTCTCCCAGACAACCAGCAACAGAACAAGGGGACACAGTCTCAAGTTGTGCCAGGGGTTGTGTAGGCTGGATGTTAGGAGGAAGCTCTTGTCGGAGAGAGTGACGGGCAGTGGCGTGGGCTGCCCAGGGAGGTGCTGGAGTTGCTGTCCCTGGAGGTGTTCAAGCAAAGCCTGGCTGGGGCACTTAGTGCCATGGTCTGGTTGACTGGACAGGGCTGGCTGCTAGGTTGCACTGGCTGATCTTGGAGGCTACAAGTTCACTATCATCTTCCTCTCTGTCTTACAAATATATATTCTGTTCATGTTTAGAGAATGGCTGAGATTAATGTAGCACTCATCTCAGCTGTTAGAACTGAACCAGAGACTTGCTTGCAAAGAGCATAAAACAGTTTAAAGCTACAAGCCAGCTGTTAGATAGCCATGGTATTACAAATCAAATTGTGGAGCTGGGGCACCTTCCCTGTGGGGACAGATTGAGCACCAGGGCTGTTCATCCTGGAAGAGAGGAGGCTCTGGGGAGATCTTATAGTGGCCTTTCAGTACCTGAAGGAGGTCTACAAAAAATCTAGGGAGGGACTTTTTACAAAGGCTTGTAGTGATAGGGGATGGATTGAAGCTCGAGAATGGGAGATTTAGACTGGGGATTAGGAAGAAATTCTTTACAGTGAGAGTGGTGAGGTGCTGAAACGGGCTGCCCAGAGAGGTTGTGGATGTCCCCTCCTGAAACAGGCTGCCCGTGGAGGCTGTGGATGTCCCCTCCCTGGAGGTGCTCAAGGCCAGGTTAGATGAGGCCTTGAGCAACCTGGGCTAGTGGGAGGTGTCCCTGCTGGTGGCTGGGGAGTCAGAATTAGATAATCTTCAAGTTCCCTTCCAACCCAAACCATTGTATGAATGTGTGAGTCTTTAAATGTTGGTTCCTAGCAACACTTATGCATACTATGTGAACGTGACTGATCTAGCTATGACATACTTGTAGCAACTGATGAACCTAAGGATTGTTTAGTCTTTCTGGATTCTTTCACAGACTGAGAAGCCTTTGTTAAGCCTGCACGGCAAAAACATATGTACCAAAAGCAGAATCTGTATCTCTCTGAGGGACTCTGCTTTTCTTATGAGTTTCTATCCTGTGGAGTGTCGCTGTCCCCCAAACCACTGAGTGTTTTCTCTTTGCTGGGCTGAGGTTGTTGGGATGTGTGTTGCTTAGAAGAGCAGAGTTATACTTTGGCCAATACTGTCTCATAGCACATACAGCAAAAGAAAGAGAGACTGGAGAACCCAAGGGCTTTCCCTGTTTAGCCTCCTTGCTAACACTGATTCTGTATAATCAGAAGCAGTTATGCACCAGACTGGAGAAAATTATCGCTCCGAGCTTCCTTGTCCTGTGGGCTTGTGTCTTTTTCTGGGAAAAGCTACCTATTAGTGGAGTTGGCGTTGCTGAAACAGAGAGCCATGGTCCAGCTGACTAAACATGGACAGACTCAGACACCAATTGTGCTTCAATAGTGAGATATTTAATATGACTTCGAATTCCCAATATGGGTGGGGGAAAGAAAACAGTTGCTTTAATCACGCTGTGAGGGTGATTTTTTTGACTGGTGATAATCTTAATTTGTGTCAAAAGAGTTAATGTTTGCTGAGCCAAGACACATTTCCTTAACTGTTGCAGGGTTTGTGTCAGAACATCCATAACAGAACTGTGCAACAGTGCATTTACTCTGCTAATATTGTTGTTGAGGGAAGGCGTGCGGCAGATTAGCTGTTCAGTTAACTTTGCCATCCATGTCCATTTACATACCCAATGATCCCATCTCCATAGGCAAACAAAATATTCCATCTCCTATATCCTGAGTAAATGTGAAAAGGCAGCTTTACTGACTTGCTAAATCATCTCAAATATTTTGCTTTATTTCGGGGTCTTGCTGTTTTCAACACTTTATGATCTCACAGTCAGATAATTATTCATCTCGTTATTGATCTTGCTTGTATGAAAGTCAATTACACCTGATCTATTGCTCAGCAGAGAAGTATGGAGAATAAACTTTGAGCCCAGTGGTAAAGTCTGAATTTAATTGGATTAGAAATTAAGGACTATAAATAACTAAATGTCAGTTGTGATTTTTGTTTATTGCTTGCTTGCTTTATGTCTTTAGTTCCTTATCTTTCTTTCTAACTCTATGTATGCTTCAAGTAAAGGGTTTTGCCAGGTGTCCTTGGAAATTTGAGATAGAGATTCCTACCAAGTTCCTGGATCTTAAATCAGGTCTGGAAAACATTTGTGTGAGTAAAAATAATAAAAAGGCAATCAAGTTTCTGGATCTTAAATCAGGTCTGGAAAACATTTCCGTATGTGAAAATAGAAATAATAAAAGGAAAATCAAGTTCCTGGATCTTAAATCAGGTCTGGGAAAACATTTACATGAGTAACAATTAAAATAATAAAAAGAAAATCAAGTTCCTGGATCTTGAATCAGGTCTGGAGAACATTTACATGAGTAAAAATTAAAATAATAAATGGAAAATCAAGTTCCTGGATCTTAAATCAGGTCTGGAAAACATTTACATGAATAAAAATAAAAATACTAAAAAGAAAATCAAGTTCCTGGATCTTAAGTCAGGTCTGGGAAACATTTACATGAGTAAAAAAAATAAAATAATAAAAGGAAAATCAAGTTCCTGGATCTTAAATCAGGTCTGGAAAACATTTCCATGAGTGAAAATTAAAATAATAAAAGGAAAATCAAGTTCCTGGATCTTAAATCAGGTCTGGAAAACATTTCCATGAGTGAAAATAAAAATAATAAAAAGAAAATCATTTCGGCCCCAGAAATTTATGCAGGAATTCAGCCCCACTTTTCCCATGAGTTTAAGCCATACTGAATCCATAGGTGGTAACTGTAGAAATGAGGCAATGCATTAGAAACTGGTTTCTAAAATTATGTATTCTGGGTTCATTCTTCCTTGTTCCTTTTACAGACAAAAAGGAAGGGATAAAAAAAGCCATTTGATATTTCACCATCCGCAGAGAGCAGTGAAGTAAGCGCAGCGAAGGTGGCAGCTCACAGTCTAACAGAGCTCTTGTGTCAACAAGGACCTCTCTGTGTTATTGTAATACAAGTAATTAATAATCATTATTTATAGATGAGCAGTGACTCTGCAGTTGTCAGCTGCCTAGCTAACCAGCTGTCATTCGCCTCTCTCAGTAGAGCTCTTGCAGATAAATAGCAGGAGTGTATATAGGATATTGGGAATTTCTGTCATTCTTGGTTCTGGGGGATCATTTGGACCAGTTTAAAACTTCAGTTCTCACTGTTGTATCCTTTTGCCTTTTTTTTTTTCCCTTCTTTTTTTCCTAAGCCATACCATAGGTACCTGAACTCATTTTCTTAGAGGAACAGTAACAGACACTTTGGAGATCTTCCAGGATCTCCCTCATGCGACTACTTGTCTCATTTGCTGTTCCTTTTATGCCTCTTATGTTCTCTAGTGGGCAGCCTAATAATCAGTTCCTTGGAAGAAAGGGAGTACAAGGCTGGTGAGGGATTTGGAGGACATGTCATATGAGGAGCAGCTGCAGGAGCTGAAGTTCGTTAGTCTGGAGAGGAGAGGGCTAAGTTGCTCAGGGAGCTGGTTGAGGCCCCATCTCTTGGAGGTGTTCAAGGCCAGGCTGGATGAGGCTGTGGGCAGCCTGCTCTAGGGTAGGGTGTCCCTGGCCATAGCAAGGGGGTTGGAACTAGATGATCCTTGTGGTCCCTTCCAACCCTGACTGATTCTATGATTCTATTCTGTGATTCTGAGTACCTGACGGAAGGTTGGAGTGAGGCTGGTGTTGGTCTCTTCTTGAAGGTATCTAGCACTGGGACAAGAGGAAGCATGTTTAAGTTGTGCTTGGGAAGCTTTAGATCTGACATCAGGAAAAACTTCTTTACTGAGAGAGTGATGAGGCGTTGGAACAGGCTGCCCAGGGAGGTGATGGAGTCACCATCCCTGGAAGTGTTCAAGAAGCTGTAGATGTGTCACTTAGGACATGGTTTAGTGCTTGTGGTTGGACTCAATTATCTTAAAGATCTTTTCCAGCCTTAGAGATTCTTTGATTCCATAGAAACCACAATGTTTCATTGCCTCTTGGCTTCAGCCTAGTGTGTATTTTGCATCTACTCTGCTGCTCGGAACCTCAAAGGATAACAGAGCAGGATAGCTGGTTACAAGTTCTCTCTATGAAAAATGCCCTGGTAGAGAAATACAAAGAACAGCTGAATGGGGAGAATATTGTATGAACCCCATATGGGGTTTTGGCTGTTCTGTGCTCACAGAGTGATAGGAGCTTGTGTGGGTAGAGAAAACTGACAGTGATTCAAGCATCATTAAATTAGTACAGATGTCTCCCGCAGCTTCCCACAGTAGTCTTCACCATGAGCTCAGACAACTTGGATAAAGGTCTAGACTAAATCATTGCTGAGTCTGTATGTATTCTGGCTGCTTTGGGATTGGCATATGTTAGACACTTACAGCTTTTGTGCTACTGGTTTGTATACAATTTGTCTGTGTTCATGCTGAGCCAGGTTCTTGTTTTTTTGTTGATGTGACATTGACCCTGAATTTTGGATGTTTTGAGTCACAGGTTGGATAGGTGTTTATAGCAAATGACATAAATACTCCAAACAGTGCCCACACTCAGAATGATAGCACTGCTATTTTTGCCTCCTTAGAAACAGGTCAGGTTATCTGAAGTGCCAAAGAAAGCGATAATTGTCACTGAGACTTTCGTCTCTGTGTGCACTGAGAAGGTGACTGCAGGCCTCAATCCAAGCTGCTAGAGAATCAGAGGTAATACCTTAGAAATATCAGACGTGGCTGGAGCGGGCACAGTCATTTGTTTCTTCTGGTTAACGTTGTCTGAGTGCAGTGGTTTGTGTTCTCCTCTCCTCTCCTGCTTCTTCCAGAAAATCATTAACCAGGGCAGAAGCTATGATCTATCTCTAGCGGTTTGAAAAATATTTCAGGTTTAATGGTAGTGCAAATTGATCACATTAGGAGAGACATAACCTTTGCAAGTCAGCTTGCAAGGAATTCACAGGAAGGCCTGGCTTTGTGGAAATGCATGGGAAATGACATTAGGAAGCTTTAAAACCACACGAGTCGTGTGGCAAATAATCTCCTGTGAAACTGCACGAAATTATAATAACCAGTTTCAACCACCTTCTTCTCAATAACTGACAATTCTGCGTGAGTTATGCCTAATAAACATCTAACTGCAAGAAAATGGGGAAAATAATCAAATTATCCTCCTGCTAGCTCTGTTCTCGTGTATGACACTGGTGTTAGTCTCTAACTGCAAACATAGTAACTCTGAGGAAGTAAGTTTGGTTTGACATCTCCTAGTGAATTTGTTTTGTAGCATTTCCTAGATGTGTTTCATAGAATGGCTTAGTTTGGAAGGGACTTTGGATATTATCTGCTCCAGCCACCCCGCTGTGGGCAGGGACAACTCTCAAGCAGACTCAGATGCTAAAGGCCTCATCCAGCCTGGCTTTGAATACCACCAGGGAGCTGGCATCTACAACCTCCTGGGGCAACCTACTCGAGTCTCACCACTCTCATACTGAAGAACTTCCTCCTGGGGCAACCTACTCGAGTCTCACCACTCTCATACTGAAGAACTTCTTCCTGAGATTTAGTCCAAACCTACTCTGCCTCAGCTCCAACCGTTCCCTCTTGTCCTGTTAGACGCTCAGGAAAAGTCCCTCTCCAGCCTTCCTGTAGAATCACTTTAGGTATTGGAAGGCAGCTCTAAGGTCCCCCTGGAGTCTTCTCTTCTCCAGGCTGAACACCCCCAGTTCCCTCAGCCTGTCCTCACAGCGGAGATGCTCCAGCCCTTGGATCATCTTTGTGGCTTTCCTCTGGACTCGCTCCAACAGCTCTGTGGTATTCTTATGCTGGGGACACCAGAACTGGCTGCAGTATTCAAGGTGGGGTCTCAGCAGAGCAGAGGAAAGGGGTAGAATCCCCTCTCTTGTCTTGCTGACCACACTCCTCATGATGTAGATCAGCACAAGATTTGCCTTCTGGGCTACATGAGCTCACTAATGGCTCATGGTGAGCTTCTCATCTATCAATACACCCAAAACTCTTTCTTGAGAATTACTATCAACCTACTGAACATCCAGCCTGGATTTGTACCTTGGATTGGCCTGTCCCAAATGCAGGACCTTGCACTTTGGCTTGTTGAACCTCGTGCAGTTAGCACTGGCCCAATTCTCCAGCCATTGAGAAGCCATTCTGAATCCAGGCTTCTGTTCCCTTCTGGTGGGAAAATATTTGTAGCAAGAAACAATTTGTACTGTATCCACGTGCACAGTTCACAGGTTAGCGTGAGCAAGTTACAGTGAGTTGCATTATCACAGGGAAGCAGATAGTTTCTATGATAATAATCAACATGTAGGTACTAACAATTTAATTTTTCACTTCTCTTTTATTTCACTCAGTTACCTTCTCAACAGTTTTCAATTTTAGCTCAAAGCTGGCTGCAGAGCTGATGTTTATATTTCTGCACTGTAGATGTGTTTGACAGCCAATTGCTAGAGAAGAGCTTTCTATTTGCACTGCCAGCTTTACACATTTTGTGGTTTTAGACAGTACTTACTTCCTTATGTTCAGACACTGAAGTATGCTAAGCAGTCATCTGAAGGTTGAAAAATCACCTTCAGAAAAGGTATTTTAATGCTCTCGGGGTCGTTCTATTTAGTGGTATTAAATAACAGGGTGCATTAAGTAACAGAATGCATTCTGCATGGGTTTGAATTTCCTTTATTAAGAAAGAAGATAGATTAAATATATTATCCCTGGGATCCTTCTAATCACTGTGAGCCAAGCCAGGGTGAAAGGAGAGCCTCAAAGGACTGTAAAATGATGACAACTTAAATATGCTTAAATAAATAGAACTCTCCTGTCACTTTTGCCCATCCAGGCCTATTGTACTTTTTTCTGCTCTTGCTCATCTAGGTTATGGCTCGTCTGGTGTGACAGATTTTGTAAGCAGCCTTCGAATTACTGCTGTGGATATGTAGTGATTAACTTTCTTATTCCTCTTCTGCAATCCTAAGAGCATGCATTATATGATATTGCTCTGACATTCACTTGAGAAAATCATTTGAAAAACACAAAGAGATCTTAGAACTCAGGTGCAATGTACCCTGTGCTTGAGAATGATGCCTAGCAAGTTCTAATAAGCTCCTAAAGAGGGAAGGAAAAAGAATACAGCTCAAGCAACATGGAAGCAAAGCTCAGAACAGTGTGAATAAGATGATGATGATTAAAGGAACAAAGAGAGGGATTTAGTATGTAGGAACTGCTGACCTTCTGGCTAGCACATTGAATGGGAAATTCCCATGGCTTGTGGGTTATTGCAGCCTCCCCCGTCTTTTGTCTGTGTTGAGGAGGGAGCAGCAAGAGGGACTCTGCTTGACAGTAGAAAGTGACAGCCAAAAGGGAACAGTCTTCTGAATTCGTGTTTGGAGACTTCACACGCTCTTACAGGCAGTGGAAGCTACAGCATAGTTTGTGTCCAAGAGTGACAAGATGGAGGAGGTAGTAAATGGCTTTACTGCGCTTTCACTGAGTTGGAAAAAGAGTGACAAGCGCAGGAGCCACTGTTAATTGTAATGCCTGAAGCACTGGAATTGTTAATGTAAGTTCTCGACCCCAAACAGTAGGAGATGTCAGACAGATCCTTTCTTTTCCCCGTAAAGACACAGAAGGGGGAATATGTTTTACAAGGCTAAAACTGCATCCAATTTTTGAGGCTCTCTGTACACAGCTTTCAGATCTCCTGCGGTGAACCACAGCACACCAGAGATGAAATAATAGAGAAGCAAATGAGAGGGGCTAGGCTTCCTCTTTGGCAATATGACACAATTTCATTGCCTATTTCCAACCATCAGAAACGGTTGGGTTAAAAAAAAATCAAGACCTTTTTACGGGAGCGGTGTCTGCTGGAACACGAGAAGGGAACAGAAGTCTGGGTTCAGAAATAGTTACATGAACTCCAAGCTAGGCAGAAAGCCAACTACAAAAAGGTGCCAGCCATCTGAGGCCACTTGACACAGGACACTTGGGTGCTAAATAGCTGCAGAAAGCGGTGACTGAAGGCAGCAGTCCAAGCTGTGGTGGGACACAGGTCATATGTGGTGGTGGTGTTCTCAGGACAGAAGGGAAGACAGATGGTATTCCCAAATGGAAAAGGCCAAGGCCAGAACAAGGAAAACAGAAAGCTTTAGCTATCATCTGGCTTAACATAAGGATTCAGAAGCAGCAAGGTATGTAAGAAGTGCATGCAGGAAAACCAACCTGAGACTATGCCTTGAAACAAAGACAGCAAAGAGCAGAAACACATTTCCTTGTCTTTGTTGCCACTGTTACTGCCGAGACGAGCAGGTGATTGTGGATTTGGGGAAGGGTTTGCGGCTGAGAGCATGGCTTCCTCCCTCTTAGGGAGTTCTCCTGGCACAGAGAACAAGTTCTTTGAAACAACACAGGCAACTCATAACAATTCTAATTAAAAATTAATACTGTGATTAGCTGGAGATAAATGTGTAGAGCTGTTTAGGAATGGCTTGGGCAGTCCTACAGTCTGGATTTTTTTAAGCTACTATGGGTATTTTTGAGCCTGATCATAGTTTTCTCTCTTTCTCTGTTCCTTCCATCTGTTTAAACAAGTATAGCTATCTTTTTTTTTTTTCCCCTCCCAAGATGTTGAGTGAAAATAGATATTAAATATTATTAGTTCAGCCTGGTGAGGTAGAAGATATGTGATGAATACAGAAAGGACTGGTAGTGCTCTAAACCGGAAGGACTTACACTAAGATTCAGCCACATTCCTGAGGGCTTTTAGTTCATCACTTGGCTGTAATCAGTGAATTAGAACAAACAGTTAGATCCCAATCTTGTCTCCAGTTTTTAAACAGCAGTTCACTCTAGTGTATCATAAGAGGATACCAAAAGGTAAGCAGTGAGAAGCAGTTTGTGCACAGTTGCAGTATGAATATAAACAGAGACAAAATTAGCAAATCAAATAGAATAAAAAAGCAGTAGCAAAGAATAAACAGAAACATAAAAGAAACCATCTGGAATCAAAGATACTTGGATGACATGGTAGGAAACTGAGGCAGACAAAAGCAGAGATTACAATCCTAAATGAAAGTGTTAGGGATATTATTGCTTTAATTCTTCTTGAATCTGGTTATGAAACTGCAGCTGGGAAGTGTGAGCAGTAATGTCTTTTGACAGTTACTCCACAGGCTTCAGGTTACATGATTCTCCTCTCTTAAATGAAACCTTTGTCATCCACAGACATGCCTGCTTCCTTTCTAAAAGTGTTCCAAGCACTGCCATCATGTCAGGTACATCAAGCCCATGCTCCAATTTGTCATTACCTGAACAACAACGCAGAAGATTTGCTTTTCCTCTTCCCCGCTCTACGCCTGTGGTTCCCTTTGCTATGGATGGGCTTGGCCTGTCCTTGGAGAAGATGAAAGATTCTATTAGCCTGAATACTGCCCCTGTACTCTGCACTGGTTAGGCCACACCTTGAGTATTGTGTCCAGTTCTGGGCCCCCCAGTTTAAGAGGGACATTGAGATGCTTGAACATGTCCAGAGAAGGGCAACGAGGCTGGGGAGAGGCCTCGAGCACAGCCCTACGAGGAGAGGCTGAGGGAGCTGGGATTGTTTAGCCTGGAGAAGAGGAGGCTCAGGGCAGACCTCATTGCTGTCTACAGCTACCTGAGGGGTGGTTGTAGCCAGGAGGAGGTTGCTCTCTTCTCTCAGGCGGCCAGCACCAGAACAAGAGGACACAGCCTCAGGCTGCGCCGGGGAAAATTTAGGCTTGAGGTGAGGAGAAAGTTCTTCACTGAGAGAGTCATTGGACACTGGAATGGGCTGCCCAGGGAGGTGGTGGAGTCGCCGTCCCTGGAGCTGTTCAAGGCAGGATTGGACGTGGCACTTGGTGCCATGGTCTAGCCTTGAGCTCTGTGGTAAGGGCTTGGACTTGATGATCTGTGAGGTCTCTTCCAACCTTGGTGATACTGTGAGACTGTGTGAACTTAACCCTCAGTTTATTAGTCCTGCATCGTGTGCAAATGAATAAAATGTGTCTCTAATAGTTTAGTTGGGGATGATTATTTTAAGATACAGGTCATCAGTAGGTTGGACTGGATGATCTTGGAGGTCTCTTCCAGCCTGGTTGGTTCTATTCTATTCTAAACATGCTCATTGTCCATCAACAATGCTCAGTCCCTCTGGAACACCTAAGGATGCTCACATTTGTGAGACAAAAAAAACAATCTGCCAAGTCTCATACAGAAAGAAACTTGTGATGAGTGAGGTGCATTACAGACTCTGAATGCATTGACATATATAAATGATTGGAAGAGTCACTTCAGTCCTTCTGCACTTGGATAGAATGAGCTAGAACTGAGCATGTTGGAAGAGTAATAGAAGCTGAGTATCCTGTCTGTAAATTCTTAATGTGGGATCTGTGTCATACGTGAGGAAGCTGAAGCGTTGGGAGAGTGTTGGTGTGTTGTGTGTCTGTGTACCAGCAGGTGAAAATCAGGGATGCACTAGTCAATGCCTCTGTAAAGATTCCAGAAGAGCAGAATGATGATGCCAATTTTAAAATGAAGTTTTAAGGGCAGATTATGCCTTTTCCCTTGAAACAAGTAAGGGGTAATTCCCTTGTAATTACATGAGGATGAATTAATTACTTTCTAAGAAATTCAAGAACTTGGCTACATAATGCTGCATTCTCTTTTCTTAATTGAAAGTGTCCAGGAGCATTTTCTTGATATGTAGATTTCCCCCATCTTGTGAATTATTGATATATTTGTGATTTCTTTACTAATATGAGGAAATTTGGGTTACAAATCCTCCCTTTGATGGTACATCTCGTTATGGGCTTTAGTCTGTATCAAGCTGGGCATCGACAGCACACCTGGAGGGGACGTGAAGTGCCCAATCTTACTACGTGGAATAGAATAGAATCTGTCAGGTTGGAAGAGACCTCCAAGATCATCCAGTCCAACCTAGCACCCAGCCCTACCCAGTCAACCAGACCATGGCACTAAGTGCCTCATCCAGGCTTTTCTTGAACACCCCCAGGGACGGTGACTCCACCACCTCCCTGGGCAGCCCATTCCAATGCCAATCACTCTCTCTGCCAGCAACTTCCTCCTAACATCCAGCCTATACCTCTCCCAGCACAACTTGAGGCTGTGTCCTCTTGTTCTGTTGCTGGTTGCCTGGCATAAGAGACCAACTGCCACCTGGCTACAGCCTCCCTTCAGGAAGTTGTAGACAGCAATGAGGTCTGCCCTGAGCCTTCTCTTCTCCAGGCTAAACAACCCCAGCTCCCTCAGCCTCTCCTCATAGGGTTTGTGTCCCAGGCCCTTCACCAGCCTTGTTGCCCTTCTCTGGACACCTTCCAGCACCTCAACATCTCTCTTGAGAGGTCAGTGGACAGCTTTTTGCTGTCTCCGGGAATGGACCAGACCCAAGTGCGTTATGTACTGTCCTGATGGTGAGCACATGGCTTGAATATGAAATTCCTTGTGCTGAGCAAGCTGTTGTTTTGACTACCATTGATTTGCCAGGTAGCTGACTGAGAGCAGGTGAGACAGTTTCCATCTGCAGAAAAGACTTGTACATCTCTCTGTGTGCTCAGAACTGAAAACAAAAAAGTACTTCACAAACCTAGCTTGGAGCTTCTGTAGTCATTGTCTACACATGAAGTCCTCAGCAGCATCGATAGGTTTGAACCAACTATGAATGTAGTTTTGTTAAGAAAATGTGGTTAAAAATATGATGGAAAAAATACCAAAAAATATCAATGGAACAGGAGATTTTATTATCAGTAACATGCTCAAGTATTTGTTGTTTCACTGCAGAGCAGTAATCTAACATCTACTGAACAGCCCCATGGATCATCAGTACAGGTTTGGGGCTGATCTGCTAGAGAGCAGCTCTGGGGAAAAGGACGTGGGAGTCTTGGTGGACAAGAGGATGACCATGAGCCAGCAATGTACCCTTGTGGTCAAGAAGGCCACTGCTAACCTGATGTGTGGCTACAAGGTCAAGGGAAGTTCTCTTTCCCTTCTGTGCTACCTTGGTGAGGCCACATATGAAGTACTGTGTCCAGTTCTGTGTTGCCTGGTTCAAGAAGGACAGGAACTTTTCCAAGGGGGCACAGAAAAGGGCTACAAAGGTGAAGAGGGGACTGGAACATCTCTCTTATGAGGGAAGAGTGAGAGAATTGGGGATTTTTAGTCTGGAAAAGAGAAGACTGAGGGAGGATTTCAGCAATGCTGAACAGTATTTAAAGGGTGGGTGTCAGCAGAATGAACCGGTCTGTTTTCAGTGGTGCCCAGTGGCAGGGCAAGGGGTAGCAGGCACAAACTTACACATAAGAAATCCTATTTAAACATGTGGAGGGACTTGTTTAGTTCACCATCTCTCCTGGAACAGGCTGCCAGGAGAGATGGTGAAATTTTAATCTCTGGCAACGTTCCAGACCTTCCCAGATGTGCTCCTGTGTGACCTTTTCGAGGTGAACCTGCTTTGTCAGGAGAGCTCAACTCCATGAAGTTCCTTTCCAACCTCTGCTATTCTGTGTATAATACAGAAGCTGTTTGAAGAAGTTTAATCTCTGCAGCTTCTCTTGCATTGATTGTAATTATGTATGTTTGTAATGGAAGTACGTGGGAGGCTATAAATACATCTTATATATTTGGATGCATGTTGGCAATACTTTTAGATGTGCATTCATCATTAGTGAAAATAAGGTTAGTTTTGTGGAAGTACAACACTGTGGGTCTTGTTACCATTAATACTGGCTCCACTGGTTATCATCTGCATCAGAACATGAAACAGCCAAGGAATTAATAATGATCACTGCAGTGTTCAGAGGCTTTGTGTTGAATAAAGCTCATTTTATGGGAATGGACCTGTGCTGAGGCTACATGGGAGCCATTAGCAGAGTATTAATACAGGGCAGCTGCAACACCATTAAAACTAGGAGAGGATCCAAAATCTATCCTCTTGCCATAAATCCAGGCACAAATTGTGTGATGGGGTTGCATCTGCTACTTTGAGAGAGGTGTTTGAATTGATAGTCCCGCAGGCAGGGCAGTGATGGAGGAAGGAGATTTCACTCCCTTTGAAGTCTAATTATCTGAATCTCACATAAAGGAAGGGAGTTTGATGATTAAGTTTTCCAGTAAATAGGCTTTTCTGTTTGTTTCTGGGATGCTGTCTAGTAGTGGGACATAGGAACTAGGAATAGAAACTCTTGTTCCATTTCTCAATATCGCTCTGAAACATGAGAGGTCACCTCTTAAGCACAGGCACAACAAATAAAGCTGCAGGTAGGGAAAGCGGCTGCACATTTAGAGCCACTGGTGAGGCTTTTTCAGCAGAAACCAATATTCATTTATCATATTCATTATGCCTCTCTATCATTCACCTAGACCCTATATAATTATGTGTTTAATGATCTTTAACCTTCACATGAACAGAGCTTGCTGAAGCTTGACGATTGCTGTAAATTATCATTCACATCTGGTAGAAGAGAGGAAATACTGCTTGAGAGAAGAGAAAATGGCATGCTTTCTGGATTAGAATTTCACTGCAGCTCTGGGAGGTAGCTTTTGTAAGCAGATGAGGCTGTTTTAATCCTAAGTCCAAGCAGTGAAATTATTTTGGGGGAAAAAAAATGGCTCTTCCCTGGGTCATTTAGCCTTTTGCTTTGAGAGTGTAGAAAATTCCAAACCTAGAAAAGATGTTTCAGTGCTAGATGTGATTTCAGGGAATGCCATATTTATGGGGTTTTAGTCTTAAATACATAAATAAAGTGTCTTTGTTTTCTGCTATTAATATTAGGTTTAAAATCTGATCTTCTTTTAATCAGGCTCTGCTTTAACTTACAGATTGCAAGATGCTTCTCTCTCTTACAGATTTAGGTTAATGTTTAGCCCTTCGTTCTATAGCTTCCAGGCAGTGTTGTGATGGGACATCGCTGTTATCCAGCTGTTCTGCCAGGACCTTGATATGTAACATTAATAACATACAGATTCTATTCAGGAATCAAACATGCTTAAAGTACAGATCACAGAATGACTTAGGTTGGAAAGAACCTCAGAGATCATCAACCTCAGTCTCCACGCCATGGGACTTGGCTGCTCAAGGCCTCATTCAACCTGGCCTTGAACACCCTGTTGTGAGAGGGAGAGGAATTTTGGGGTATACAGGACTCCAGGACACACCCCCACAACTTGCCTGGGCAACCTATTCCAGAGTTTCATCACCCTTGTGTTGAAGAACTTCTTCCTAAGATCTGTTAAAAACATTAATGGATTCTGGATGAACTGTGACAAGTTCTGGGACCCTGGAGATGCTTTTGGATGTTGCAAACACCTAGATTGTATATAACTCTGTCCTTAAGGACAATAATCTTTAAGAGAACAGGTCTTGAGTGAGCTGGTGTAATGGAGGGTGCAACTGACGATGCCAGAGGAGTTGGAATTTGGTGGACCTTCAAGGTCCCTTCCAAAGAAAACCATTCTATGGATCTATGTATCTCTTAGTGAGCAGACAGAACTGCACAACAACCAACAGGGGAGTGCTGTTAACTTAGAATAGCATCAACTGTGCTGATTATCCCCAAGTGAAGGCTGTTGGCAACTGCAAAAAGAAAAGCAGTTTGAATTTTTGGAAGAAGGGCTCTACTACCAGTTGATGTCCACGTGTATGTTTGTGTGGGTTGGGTAGGATGAGTGAGCTGCCTTGAGTCACTCATATTCACAGGCAGTTAAAGTGCTTTGAAAAAGTTGCTAAAGCAATGGTCTAACAATAGCTGGTGTGGCAATAATGTGTTTCCCAGCAAAGCACAGCCAAGGAGGTTAGACCTCTCGTAGTCAGTGGGAGATCTGCTATTATTGCAGAGCAGAGAATACCCTGGCGGCCCAGGATTTTGTATGTGTAATAAACCAGATCAACTGGAAAATCAGACCTGACTGCTGTTGTCTGCTGTGCTCAGTGCAACAATTCAAGGTTCCTTTTCTGAAGGTGCTGTTAACAAGTTTTCTAAGCTCTTACTCCTGAACAGCTAATTTGCAGCTATAACTGTATATGACCAATTATCTGTTGAAGAACCTGCAGAGCATACTTGTGGTATGACATAAAAAACCTACTTGTGGCTGGGCTGTAGCTAGAGTTATCAGGCTCTTTTCCCCCCATGCTTAGTTTAATATCCTAATACAGATTCTTATGTCAAATGGCAGTGCTGCCCAGCCCTAGCAATCACTGCTATAAGTTGGAAAGTAAAATGCACAACCAGCAACAATTTCTCTTGAGGTGTCTGCACAAAAATAAGCAAACACAAAGTCTGGCACTGGTTCTTCTAAGTTGCAGTGCAGTTGTCCTAAAACCAGTGTACATATTTCCTTCAGCCTCTCTTTTGCAAGGCAGAGATAAATAACAATAACTAAAAATTACACTTTGAATGAGTTGTTGTTCACTTCTTGCTGTTTGTACTGAGTGTGTCAGATTGAGTAGTAAATACCTTTGAAGTAGTATTGCTGTACGTTGAAGTTGTTATCCTACAGGTTTGAATGTGTTTGCACTAACACATGGGGTTCATCAGTTGGCATGCTGACAGGCTCACAGGATGTCAGAGGTTGGAAAGGACCCAAAGAGATCGAGTCCAACACTCCCTGCCAGAGCAGGATCATACAGTCTAGCTCAGGTCACACAGTAACACATCCAGACAGGCCTTGAAAGGCTCTAGGGAAGGATTCTCCACAACCTCTCTGGGGAGCCTGTGCCAGTGTTCTGTGACTCTTACAGTAAAGAAGTTCCTCGCTGTGTTGAGCTGGAACCTCCTGTGCTGCAGCTTCCATCCATTGCTCATTGTCCTGTCCCAGGGAGCAGTGAGCAGAGCCTGTCCCCCTGCTCCTGACCCCCAGCCCTCAGATATTTATAAATGTTTATGAGATCCCTTCTCAGTCTTCTCTTCTCCAGATTAAGCAGCCCCATGTCCTTCAGCCTCTCCTCATCAAGCAGTGCTCCAGTCCCCTTACCTTCCTTGTAGCCCTCTGATGGACCTTCTCCCACAGATCCCTGTCCCTCTTAAACTGCAGAGCCCAAAACTCACCTCACAAATGAAAAATCCTTGGAGATAACCTGATATTTAGTTCTTGGTTCTGAGGCTGCAAAACTTCAGTGGAAGTCCTTTGTCTCCAGTGTTCAGATAACAAAACCTGAGGAAGAAAACCTGGGCTTCCTACATGGTTTTGAGTTTTAAATAATCCTGCCTTCTTTTCTGAAAAGCCAACTCCAGCTTAAATGTTCTTTTCTATTGGAGCATCGAGGAGAATGGGAAGATATGTGTAAAGGTGCTTCTGTTTCTGGAAACTTGCCTTAAGAAAGCTCTCTTCCAGTAGAAATACTTTTAGATTAAGGATCTTGGAACCTCCTGCTGGCAGTTGATACCATTCTAAAGTGTTGTGAATGCTGGGCCTTACAACATTTACACAGATGCCAGCGTTCAGCCACTTTCAATCACCTCAAAATAGTCTAAAAGTGATTACTATAAATAAGAAACTAGATTAAAATATGTATTATTGTTAATCCTCTATTTGCCCTTTGATCTAATAGGTTAAGGACGTTTTGTGCTTGTTGGTTTTCACTGCTAATAGTTCTGAGGACATTTACATTTTAGAACAGGGATTTAAAGTATATATATATAACAGCTGCTTTTTAAATAGAAAGTCTAATTATGCCTATGATTACACTCACTTTTGATTAGTATGCATACAAATCCCTACTCTCCTTGTGTATTCAAGCTGAGATATGGATCACTTGTGCTCAGATTAAAGTACAAAAGAACAGCTTGACAAAATGTGTGGTTAGACCAGTGCAAAAAAATACTCTGGGTGTAACTTCCATCTTTAAATGTTTTGTCTTTTTTTTTTTTCCCCTTGTTGTTTTGGTTTGGTTTTGTTTGGTTGGTTTTTTTTATTTTTCTTTTCCTGTTAGTTACACACAGATCTGGATCCTGGCAGCAGCAAAATCAAGTATATCCTGTCAGGAGATGGAGCTGGAACAATCTTTGTGATCAACGACAAGACTGGAGACATTCATGCCATGAAGAGGCTTGACCGTGAGGAAAAAGCTGAATACACTCTAACGGCTCAAGCAGTCGACAGAGACACAAATCAACCTCTGGAACCTCCTTCAGAATTCATCATTAAGGTTCAAGACATCAATGACAATCCCCCAGAGTTCGTGGATGGGCCGTATCATGCCACGGTTCCAGAGATGTCTGTTGTAGGTACGTATGTCTAACCACCCATCACCTGTGCTACTCAGGCTTCCAACGATGCCACTACGCCACTGAGTGGCCGAGGAGTAAGAAGAGATTTATTATGTTGTTAGCATTCATTTGCATGTTTTCAAATCTCTCCTTGGCCAAAACTTTCATCTGTGGCACCATAGTAGAGTCCCTTAGTAGTAAGAAAATGACTAACAGATGTATTAATGTGTCTTTGTCCAACAACATTTTAATGGGCTGAATCTATATTCCCCTTATGAGGCTGTAGTTAAGAGTATCGTTACTGAGAAGGATTTATCAAGATTTGTTCCAATATGACACTCTAATCCTATTGATAGTTTGTTGATGTTTAATTATCTGTTTGTGTATTTTCATACACAGATGTAGCACTTGCAGTATGTTGATACATACTTATTTGTTTTCCTCTAAGTCTAATCAGACAAAAACATTGAAATGAAAGATGCTGTGCCTGGGAATTGATGGTTAGACTCTAATGTGGACTTAACCAATTAGCCATAGGACTTGTGAGTGGGAAACGGAGAAAACTGTGGAAAAAAAAGATGGTGAAAAGACAAAATTAACAGTATGAAAGGGAGAAATAATCTTCTTAACATGTTTTGCTTATATTGATTTATTTTGTGAGAGTCATGTGAATTGATTTCCTCACGGATTAGTTGAGGTGTTTCTGTGCATAGTTTGTCCTTTGTTATGTACTTGCAAAAGTAGAAGTGTGTGTTTACAGAGGCACACGTTTGTGTGCTCAGGTCCTCAGTCTGTACTGGCACATACATATCAAGTGCAGGTGGTATTTAGCTCTCACTAAAGTAAAAGGGAAGTAAACCTATTGTGATGATTTGGGAGTTACCTGCCCCCCCCCCACCCCCGCAATGAAATCACCCAGGCTAGACTCAGCCTGCTGGAATGAAGCTTTATATTCACAGCTCAGCACAAGATACAAGCAGAGAGTTACAATATGTTATAGAGAAGACAAAAATAATACAGGAACATAACACCCCTCCCAGAAATCAGAGTCCTCAGAAGAGGCTCCCAACCACCCTTTCACCTTCTTTCCACCCCTCTACCTTATCTCAGAGTCTGCCTTATGTGCAAGGTAGGTTAGAAGGATCAGCAAGGGAGGTTAGAAGCAGAACGCCACAGTTTGGGTTACACAGATCCAAGCAGAATGTCAGAAGCCCAGGGAGAAAACACAGACATTGACAGACTCCAGCAGAAAGACTGACTTACCTATGTTTGTGTCCTTGCTTTTATACATCTCAGCAAACCTATGAGTGCAGAAGACATCACCATTGCTTTCTTTTCACAGCCTATAATCTATTTTTTCTGGTTAAAATATTCCAATTAGCCTCAAACCAGCACACCCATCAAACCCAAAGAGTCAGTGTCAGGGTAATACAACAGTTCAGAATCATAGAATCAAGCAAGTTGGAAGAGACTTCCAAGATCATCCAGCCCAACCTAGCACCCAGCCCTAGCCAGTCAACCGGACCATGGCACTAAGTGCCCCAGCCAGGCTTTTCCTGAACATCTCCAGGGACAGTGACTCCACCACCTCACTGTGCAGCCCGCTCCAATGCCAATCACTCTCTCTGCCAACAACTTCCTCCCAGCATCCATCCCAGAAGCAAGGACACTGAAAGGCAGGGTATATTCTAACATTTTTTAGTGTCAGGGTGAAGGTGTGTTTTTCAGCAATTTGTCTACACCTGTCCAAGTGAGATAATTGAAGGAATGCCACAGCAATTTGTAAACCAAAGCAGCAGCCTATCAAAACGGACCAAAGGCACCACTGTGTCATAGTTAGAAAGAGGAGCGATGTGAGCAGCCAGAGCAATCCTCTCGCATTCAATACAATGAGCTCTAGCAGGTAATTTTCAAGTGTAAGCATGATGTGCTGACTAGATGGTGGTACCCCAGGCTTCATGTATTTTATCAACAGTTCTCCAACAGATTTCCATATCTCACTTGCATGGAATTGCTTGTGGTGAAACTGCTATGTGAGTTCTCAAGCCTGCCTGTTAGTTCTTTTACCGAAACGGAAGTGTAATTGGTTAAGTTACTTTTCATTACGCAGCAGCACAAACATAATATGGACCTGCTTTTAGGAGATATTTTTGGCAAGCTCTAGGCAAGAAAATTCCTTAATTAAATAAAACAAATGGCTTTTAAAAGAAATCCAAAACATCTCCCCCTACCTCCAAACCCAACAAAAAAGACAAAGCCAAAAAAACCCCACTGCACTGAAGGCAGCTGATCCTTAAATGAATGAAAAGAAGAAAATTAAGCTATGTGCAGACAAGAAAACATTGTTTCTGATCATGAAGGCTACTGTAAAAATAATTTACATCTGGGCATATGAGGAATATTTACAATCCTTATCTCAGCTGCCACTTCAAAACTCAGAGCATGTTTGCATTGCGTTGCATCGGTCATGAATGACTAGAAAGTCTGTGCAGCATGTGCAGTCCAGTCTTAATCTCTGATGGAACTGAAGTTCAAGGCTGGAAAGTTGAAGATGAGAATCTTACCCCTTCACTACTCTCTTTTTTTTTTTCCCTCTGTATCAACGAGGTTGGAAGAGACCTCCAAGCTCATCCAGTCCAACCTAGCACCCAGCCCTAGCCAGTCATCTAGACCATGGCACTAAATGCCCCACCCAGTCTTTTCTTGAACACCCCCAGGGATGGTGACTCCACCACCTCCCTGGGCAGCCCATTCCAATGCCAATCACTCTCTCTGTGAAGAACTTCCTCCTAACATCCAGCCTAGACCTCTCCTGGCACAACTTGAGACTCTGTCCCCTTGTTCTGTTGCTGGTTGTCTGACAGAAGAGACCAACCCCACCTGGCTACAGCCTCCCTTCAGGTAGTCGTAGAGAGCAACAAGGTCTGCCCTGAGCCTCCTCTTCTCCAGGCTGCACACTCCCAGCTCCCTCAGCCTCTCCTCATAGGGTTTGTTGTCCAGGCCTTTCACCAGCTTTGTTGCCCTTCTCTGGACACTTTCCAGCACCTCAACTACTGTTGCTATTACTCTTTCCTTCTGCTTTCCTCTTTTATCCCACAGGGAGCAATATCAAGAGCTGTACTAATGATGCTCTGTAAATTATTTTATCTTTCTCTAAGTTTTGTTAGTCCTTTTAAAATTACTTTAACTCGTCATAGAATCAACCAGGTTGGAAGAGATCTCCAAGCTCATCCAGTCCAACCTAGCACCCAGCCCTATCCAGTCAACTAGACCACAGCACTAAGTGCCTTATCCAGTCTTTTCTTGAACTCCTCTATAATAACCTGTCTCCTGTCAGAGTTCAAGGAATCCAAGTTAGAACAGGGTAGATTTAGATTAGAAGTTAGGAAGAAGTTCTTCACTGTAAGGGTGGTGAGGCACTGGAACAGGTTGCCCAGGGAAGTGGTGGGAGCCTCATCCCTGGATATTTTTAAGGCCAGGCTGGATGCGACTCTGGGCAACCTGGTCTAGTGGAAAGTGTGCCTGATTGTGGCAGGGGACTGGAACTAGATGATCCTTGAGGTCCTTTCCACCCCTGACAATTCTGTGATTGTTTTTTTAATTTCTTTTTTTTTTTTTTTTGGTCTTCACACTAAGAGTATTTCACCTCCATTATCCACTTACTTAATTCCCCTTAAAGAGATCTCCACCCACTGTTAATTTCAGCCTTGACATTTCTACAACACAGTCATTACTAGAGACTGTTCTTATTCAGGATAAAACAAAGTTCTGCTTAAACCTCTTCTTTCCTCAGAATGCTTATGCCAATTCTGCCTGTTCTGAAAGAGAAGAGGAACTCATGTGCTATATATATAGCACTTATGTAATGGGGATACAGTACAAGGCATTTTATTTTTGGACCTCTGTGACAATCAATGCATAAAATAAAGATTAACCTCTGATTGTTCTATAAAGTAAAGCTGAGGTTCTGGCACAGTACAGTTGTTCTAATAGGTACACGAGGTACTGGTTTTCACAGCTTCACCAATTGCATTGGATTGGAAGACAGCCTCAAAGGGCATCTTGTCCAACCCCCTGCACTTTCTTCACAGAGAGAGTGATTTGGCATTGGAATGGGCTGCCCAGGGAGGTGGTGGAGTCACCATCCCTGGAGGTGTTCAAGCAAAGCCTGGATGAGGCACTGAGTGCCATGGTCTGGTTGACTGGATAGGGCTGGATGCTAGGTTGGAGTGGATGACCTTGGAGGTCTCTTCCAACCTGGTTGATTCTATTCTATTCACTGAGCAGGGGCACCTTCAACTACATCATGCTGCCTGGGGCCACATCAAGCTTGACTTTGAATGTCTTCAAGGACAGGGCCTCAGCCGCCTCTCTGTTCCAGTATTTTACCACTCTTGTTGTGTAGAACTTTCTCCTTATCTCCAACCTAAATCTATCTTGCTCCAGTTTAGAACCATTGTCCCTTGTCCTCTTGCTGCAAGCCCTTCCACACGGTTCTGTAGGTCCCCTCCAGGTATTGAAACGTGGTTAGAAGGTCTCCCTGGAGTCTTCTCTTCTCCAGGCTGGAAAGTCCTGATTCTTTCAGCCTGCCTTTGTAGGGGAGGTGTTCCAGCCCTCTGACCATCTTTGCAGCCCTCCTCTGGACCCATTCTCTGGATGAGCTTTATGTTCCTTGTTGGAAGAGACGTATTACCTGAGCACCAGTGGTATTTTTGCATTACTATCCAGAGCAGTGTGCATGCAGGCAGGCTGTGTGTGTATGATGTGTGTGCATGGCAGAATAGGAGCTGATCACATGGATATGGCCGTGAGCCAGCCAGCCTCTTTGATTTCCATGGTAGGTATCGGTGATATCTGGAAAATCCTGCTTCCCTGCTAAAACAAAAGGAAGGATTTGCATGGCTTTCCTCCCCCTGCTTTCTGCAGAGATGATTAGTGTTATCTCCGGTAGGAATACGATTAGTTTTACACTCTGTTATCTCCGGTAGGAATGATGCTCACTTTTCAGCTGTCTTCACAGAACGCACACCCACACACCTACTGAGTGCTGTGTATCGTCAGTGTGCAGAGTTATTCTGAAATGATTTATTTTTCTCTTTGAGGAAAGAGAGGAGCACATTCCAGAAGTTTTGAGAAGTGAATTAAATTTCCCCTTCTTTCATCCTTTCTTTTTTCAAACGTAATTCCTATGTAATCTACCACAGCGAACCCTCTTCCCCAAGCCCAAAATGATGAATTTGCTTGTGAAAGCTAATAGTGCATACGGAGAATATGTTCTTTGCTGAAACTGAGCACTTTAATCTTTTAATTCTGATATTAATTTTCTTAAGGAATTAAAGATCAAAAAAGTGAAATCTGTGGAATCGCCTCGTCGTCAGAGTGCTGCCTTGCACGAATAGGAAAGAATTCAATTTGGCTGCAAATCTTGGTTAATCACATTTAGATGTGAAGGGACACACTGGGAGTGAAGCCCAGTTAAAACCTTTTAAAAAGAGACTCAGCTAAGCTTCTGGGAGGAAGGAACCCATGACATGACTCTCTTTCTTCCTCTTATCTGCCTATGAGCTCAGCGTGTATGACTGCAATGAAGACAGTGTGGTATGTAAATGAATGAGCAATCCCTGAACATCCACAGAGGTAACTGGAACTCGTTCTGTAGCTTGTTGAAAGGAAAGAGGAGGGGGTAGAAAAAAAATGGAAAAGGAAGTGAAAAGGGGAAGGGAAAGGAGAAGAGAAAGGGAAAGGAAAAGGGAAGAGAAAGGGAAAGGAAAAGGGAAAAGGGAAGAGAAAGGAAAAGGGAAGGGAAAGGAAAAGGGAAAAGGGAAGAGAAAGGGAAAGGAAAAGGGAAGGAAAAGGAAAAGGGAAAAGGGAAGGAAAAGGGAAGAGGAAGGGAAGGGAAAAGGGAAGAGAAAGGGAAAGGGAAAAGGGAAGAGGAAGGGAAAAGGGAAGAAAAAGGGAAAGGAGAAGGGAAAAGGGAAGAAAAAGGGAAAGGAGAAGGGAAAAGGGAAGAAAAAGGGAAAGGAAAAGGGAAAAGGGAAGAAAAAGGGAAAGGAAAAGGGAAAAGGGAAGAAAAAGGGAAAGGAAAAGGGAAAAGGGAAGAAAAAGGGAAAGGAAAAGGGAAAAGTAAGGGAAAGGAAAAGGGAAAAGGGAAGAGAAAGGGAAGGGAAAAGGGAAGAGAAAGGGAAGGGAAAAGGGAAGAGAAAGGGAAGGGAAAAGGGAAGGAGAAGGAGAAGGGAAGTAGAAGGGAAAGCAAAGGGAGAGGGAAGGGAAAGGAAGAGGGAAGGAAAAGGGAAAGGGAAGGGAAAAGAAAAGGAAAGGAAAAGGGAAGGGAAGCCTTGAGCTCTTTGGTAACGGGTTGGACTTGATGATCTATGAGGTCTCTTTCAGCCTTGGTGATACTGTGATACTGTGAAAGGAAAAGGGAAGGGAAAGGGAAAGGAAAAGAACATGCCACCACCCCTCTCCTCCACTATCTCCTGTTTCTGTTTCTCTGCTGTGCACAGAATCATGAATTTCCTGAAAGCATGCTGCAAAAGTGCTAATGGGAGGGAAATCAGATATTGTCTCCCAACAGGATACTTTCAGGATCGTTTTTTTCAGGAGAGGAATGAGGAGTGAAATTTCTTGAATTTGCCTTTAGTGAAGCTGAGTGTGTTTAGACAGCTTGTGTCATGTTGAAAGGCAGAAGACGACAGAAGTGGAGTGACAAACGTGTTGGTGAAATAAAAAAGGACACAGATGGAAAAAGAACAAAAGCCATAAGGGAAGAGAATTGTCTTCTAGTTTGCCTGAATTAAGGTAAACAGACAAACTTTATTAATCTCCAAACATTAAGAATTCCCCTGACAGTCATAAAAGGCCCATCTTAAAACACAGACAGTGAAGTTCAGTCTGCTGTTGCTCTACTAACACTTTTGCCTTTCACACTGCAAAATACTAACAGTGTGACAAAGCTCAGAAGAATATTTTTGTCCTTGAATGCTTCCACAAAAACTATTTACTGAGGGGGGAAAAGGTCTTTACTGGAAAGAGTTTAGGCTTTCAGTTGAGTCAGAATATCATTTTTCCAGTTTTGGCACAGGAACATCTACTCATCAACGTTTCCCTTTGCATCAAAGTTTACCCTTGATTAAAGCACTGTATATAAGAAATCATTCAATCTTTTTGTTTCCTTTTCTTTTTCTTTCCTTTTCTTTTTCTTTCCTTTCCTTTTTGTTTCCTTTCCTTTTTGTTTCCTTTCCTTTTTCTTTCCTTTCCTTTTTCTTTCCTTTCCTTTTTCTTTCCTTTCCTTTTTCTTTCCTTTCCTTTTTGTTTCCCCCCAAAAGGAGAACAGAATTATTTAGCTTAGCCAGAGCTATTTAGCTTGGCCATGTATAGTAAAAGCACACTGTACACAGTGTAGCTTTTCTTTCCAGTTCCCCTAAAGGTATTAGTTCTCTTCCAGTTACAATTACTGTGCGAAGGGACAAAATCTGCTGAATATGAAATCAACGTGCAGCATCTGATAGGAACAGTGATAAAATAACTGGATAAATTAGGAAGTTATGCTGAAAACCTCACCTCAAATGTTATCAAGATCAACCACACTGTCTTACTGGCATTTTTTTTCCTATGTATTCATTGATTTTTAAGCCACTGAGCATGACTGTTAAATCAATGATAGTTTGTCACAAAATTGTAGAGTAAAAGGACTGTATTACTGGGGTCAACTACAAATTAGCCCAAAGGGTAAATGCAAAGGGAGTGCAAAGGAAAAGAAAACAGCAAATGTTGTAAAATGTGGCAGCAAGGTACCAGCTGTTGGAAAATGTATATCTTCGTGTTGTCTTGTTCCTCTACTTGTTCATCTTGTGCATAATCAATTTCACTGGCTGTGGTACCGAAGAGTGGTTTACGTGAGCGATTTATTGAGTGAGTGTGCATGGGTTTAAAATCTTCTGCATGTGACTGAGATATGGCTTCAAAAGCCAAAGTCTTAACTAATTGCTTCAAACCCAAGACCATCTTCTCTCTTTAATTCAACTGGTTATTGGACTTTTTAAAAACAGAGTTCTGAGTATGTGCTGTCATTTTTGTGCTTTCTATTTCTTAGGAGGCCTCACTGAAGCTGTAATTATTTTTTAATGTTGTTCTTAAATGGCCATTATGAGCTCAAGGACCATGGATGAAGTTATGCTATTGCATCACTGAAATAATACAATTTGATCCTTTAGTTGCACTGATCTATAGTGTCCTAAACATACTAAGCTAGTTCATAGAATCATAGAATCAACCAGGTTGGAAGAGACCTCTAAGACCATCCAGTCCAACCTATCACCTAGCCCGAGCCAATCAACTAGACCACGGCACTAAGTGCCTCATCCAGGCTTTGCTTGAACAATTCCAGGGACAGCAACTCCACCACCTCCCTGGGCAGCCCATTCCAATGCCAATCACTCTCTCCGTCAAGAACTTCCTCCTAACATTCAGCTTATGCTTCCCCTGGCACAACTTGAGACTGTGTCCCCTTGTTCTATCGCTGGTTGCAATAGAACAAGGCTGAGGCTTGATGAAATGCTGCAGAACAGGGCAGAAACGTGGCCCCTCTTTTTCCACTTGTGAGGACTGTAGGCAAGTTCTAACCACAAAATAGAAAAGTTCTAGGTCAGAAAATGAAGTTTAATACAGTAATATTTTCACAGAAACTTTTATTAATATCACTTCTATCCACTCTGCTAACATAAAAGATTTGGCTCTAGAGCACAGGGGACCAGCAGTTCTCAACTCTGTTAATTCAGAGGCCCAGGTTAGATGTCTCTTTGATGGACACACTTGACATTTGGGGAAATGAGAGTCAGATCCAATTCTGATCTGTTGCTGGTCATGCCCCAAACTGTTACCTCTGCCTTTGTTTAGTTGCTGGACCTGCAGCAGCTAATGTTCCTCCTCGACTACAGAAAAGGGATTGCCTGTGGAGCTGATGTCAATACGGCTTTCTCATGAATCAGTCGGTGGAGTACTGCTGGGCAGCTGATTCAACTCTCCCCTTTCCCTGGGGCCCAAATGGTCTCTGCTGCCATATGCTTGCTCTGCAGTGGCCTGAGGGGGCAATACTTCAGAGTCTGCTTTTGCAACCTGGATTACAGTTGCTGGCATTATAGACTTCAGTGTACCAAACAAAGCAAGCAGAGCTTCAAAGCTGCCAGGTAATACTGACCATTTTCTGGGTTTACAACAGAAAGTTAGAAAGGAAAGAATTTCTGCAGTAAACAGCCGGGGCTGCTTGATTATTTATTTGCATTTGAATACAATACACCTGAGCACAACCTGTAACTTCCATCAGCATCCACAAACCTTATGGTACTTTCCCTGCTTGGAATTACAGTGTACAGCCATCATCCAATTTTACTGTCTTTTGCCTGGGGACCTCGCAGGAGGAATGCTGATGAAACAGTCAATTGATTAGAGACAAGCAGTCTTTGAAAAGTCCTGGACAAAAGAATAGCCATTTCCCCCCCACACACACAAATACCAATTAATATTCTATAGTCAGGGTGATATCTAAAAGGAGAATTGAACCAAAAATAAGTGCATGAAAACAAAACATAATTCTTTGGGCCAAACATAAAATACATTTTACCCTTCTACCGTTGCCTGTGATGTTACAGACTGTATTCTAATCCTAACAAACAGCCACCCAGGGGAATTTGTGAAGGAATATCTGCAGGCTCTCTGATGGCACCAGCTTATAAGTTGTAGCAAGAAAGAACTGCCAACCCTAAACCTGAAAAAGGCAGTGTCCTTTCTGATTAGATTCACAGAAGCGAAATCCAAGCAGCGTGTAGCATCAGCAAGGCTAATTGCCGGTTACCTGTGTCGCTAGATCTGAACATATACCTCTGAAATAAAACATTTGTGTTGCCAAACGATGGTGTTAAAACGGCAGCAGGCTTCTAAAACAATTAGTTTATGCCCAATAAATTGTCAAATATGCAGTTTATTAGCTTTCACAGCCACGCTTCCTGCGGCCCTCATTATACAGCTGTAAAATGCTGAAGGCTGCCAGCTTCCTCCATTGTCTGTGGGCTGCACAGAAAGCATTTTTCTCCCGTGCATAGCAAGCACCTTGCACATCTCTGCACTTACACATTTGCATACAATACGTTTTTGCCATTTCCCTCACATAATAAAAAGTCCTCAAAACGTCACAAGAGCAACCTAAACCCAGTGCCTTACATGTGACAGTCTGCTCAGTTGTGCAGAGTTTTGACTCATGCACATACTGCATGTTATTAACAGTTTTTAACTCACTGCTCCAAAAATCGCCTTGAGAAATATGTAGCGTTTAGAACAACTCAGATTTCCCTTCTGCTAAACCTGACTTAGTCTCTATCAGATATACAGGGAAAGATTGCTTACCAGGGGGAAGCAGGAAACAGTTCCTTGTGCTTAAATCCATAGAACTTCATCATTTAATGTAGTGATCATTTCCTACTGTCGACCAAGCTGCTCCTCTTTGGTTCCCTCAGCTCCTGTTTCCCACTGTTGACTAAACTGCTCCTCTTTGATTCCCTCAGCTCCTATTTCCCCCTGTTGACCAAACTGCTCCTCTTTGATTCCCTCAGCGCCCAGTTCCCCCTGTTGACCAAACTGCTCCTCTTTGATTCCCTCAGCTCCTATTTCCCCCTGTTGACCAAACTGCTCCTCTTTGATTCCTCCAGCTCCCATTTCCTACTGTTGACCACACTGGTCATCTTTGATTCCTTCAGCTCCCATTTCCTACTGTTGACCAAACTGCTCCTCTTTGATTCCTTCAGCTGCCTTTCCTAAGACAGAGTTTGCAGGTGTTAATGCATTTGGTTTAGATGATCAATTCTTTGGAGCAACATTTGCCATTTCCTCTAAATCTGAAGTCGTGAGTGCTGAAGCTTCTTTTTCTATGCATTTCAGTGATGTTACATATGGGTATATAGCACAAACTAGCAACTCAAGCAAGAAATGCTTTGTTGCTCTAATATATTAGATTCATTTAAAAAAAAGTAATAGGAAGGACATCAATTGCAGTTTATTTCACTAAGTTCAGAGGATGGAGAATCCTTTTTTATGAGAAGTCCCATGGAAAAGACAAAAGGTAATGGGTGCAAGTTACTCCAGGAGAGATTCCAATTGGGCTCCAGAAGGAAATGTTTCCCCATGAGAACAGTCAGACATTGGAATCATCTGCCAGGGGAAGAAGTGGAACCTCCTACATTGGGCAGTTTTAAGACTCAGCTTGCCAGGGTGCTGGGCCACCTCATTTCAACTACACTATCACCTGGAAAGTTTGGACCAGATGATCCTTGGGGTCCCTTCCAACCTGGCATTCCATGATTCTATGAACTGTATAAAATCGTCTATATGAGTATTTAAGTGCACATAGGTGTTCGTATATATATGGGGGGGAAATGTAAATGAAAACAGAAGTCTTGCAGGATTTGTGCTTGTCCTGTATGTTCATGTGCCAGCTTCCATGCTTGAAGTTCCTGGAGGCTAGTGTTACAGACTGGTGTGGCCTGTTTGGAGTCCATCTACATACAAGAGTAGTTGTATGATTGAAATTCAGGCTTTCACATTAGCTGCTTTATTTAATTTGGATTCCTCTCTGATCAGACCAGAAAGAAGGATCCCACGAGAGGACAATTGTCTCTTTCTCCCTTTAGAGCAGAAAGCTACTGCAACCAGGTATCTAATTTAGCCAGTTGAGCTTAAAACTGAGTTATATGAATAACCCTCTTTTCCTTCTTCCTTACCTTAATCATCATAAACAAGATCGTGACAGCATCGCAGTATTTCACTACTTAGAGTCAAATAAATTACAGCTGGGAAAAACAAATTACCCCATTAGTTAATCTTCCTGTCTTTCTAGGGTTTTCCCTTAGAATACATTATCTAGCAGCCTGTGCAAGAGAGTGAACTCTTCAGTGAGGAGAATTCTGTTATTTCCCTTGGGGAGCTATTCCTCCTTGTACAATTTCTCACTGTAAGGAAGCTTTTGTTGTTGTTTTTCTCCTTGCGGAAGATTAAGTGAAGCCTTGTATCTATGTACTTATATGGTTCTCATCACCCACATATCAGTATTTCATCTGTATGGTACACAAATTTCTTTCTCATTTCTCCCTTCAGGAGCAGCTGTGGCCAAGATCATTCTAGAGATAGAGCAGAATCCATGCTGGCCTTGCTGCCTCTCTACCATGTCAAGTCTAAGTTGTCCATTTGTCCCTTAGCAGACCCCTTACCGCTGCTTAGGATGCCACTTGCCACCTTCCTGATTTTTTTCAGCTATGAAAGGGGTCCACTGGACACTGAGCAAATACTTTGGTTTTTTTTATATGCTTTTCTTTAAGTGTGGGAAGATCTCCTGACAAACCCACACAGGATCTCTGTCATCTCTTCTTAAAACTCTCATATGATGCCTGCATACTGCAGGCACTGCGGGGTAGGTGTGCTGACCTGACAGCAGGTAGGTCAGGGAGCAGCACCACTGTGTGCAGCCAGCAGTGCTGCCCTGGATAATTTTCATCCTCTTCTCATCTGCTGCTCTCTCTGCAGTTGCCTGTCTGCATTTGTCTTGCCTGGTACTTGGCTTTTGGAGTCTTTGGGGAGAGGACTTTCTTGCACCATAGAATCATAGAATGGTTAGGGTTGGAAGGGACCTCAAGGACCATCCAGCTCCAACCCCATGCCATAGGCAGGGACACCTCCCACTAGAGCAGGTTGCTCAAGGCCTCATCCAGCCTGGCCTTAAATACCTCCAGGGAGGAAGCAGCCACAACCTCCCTGGGCAACCTGTGCCAGTGTCTCACCACCCTCACTGTAAAGAACTTCCTCCTAACATCCAGTCTAAATCTCCCCTCTGCCAGTTTAAACCCATTCCCCCTCATCCTGACATTACCAGACCTTGTCAGTAGTCCCTCCCCAGCCTTCCTGTAGGCTCCCTTCAGATACTGCAAAGGCACTCTAAGGTCTCCTGGAAGCCTTCTCTTCTCCAGGCTGAAGAGCCCCAACTCTCTCAGCCTGTGCTCATAGCAGAGCTGCTGCAGCCCTCTGAGCATCTTTGTGGCTCTCCTCTGGATGTATGCACACATTATGGTTTTAGATCTTTGGCAATAAATTAGCTATTAATAATAATGAAAATACATTCAAGTGCTGATGTAAAAGCTGGGAATGAAATAAGGTGCCCCTAAAATCCTCATAAAACATACTCACATATGTATGTGTGAATATCTGCATAGGCACCAAGTTCTGCAGTTTAAAATACCAATGATAATATTTTCAGTGCCTATTTTGCATATGTTAACAAGTTCTGAAGTGCTTTAGACAGATTTCTATTCCACAGACTTTATTTGGTTAGCAAAATCTCCAGTTCATGGATTATGCGTTCAGAAATGGTCCCATGGAATGATACAGGATAATAAGGCTCAAAACCATGCTTTTGTATTTTAAAACATCAGCAACAATTAAAAACAACTAAGACTAAGGAGGGTTTTTTTTTCAGCTTTGAGGCAGTAATAATTTACATGTCAAGAAGTTATGCAGCTTTTTATGAGATTATTGCAGTTTTATTCAATAAAAAATTGTTACCATGACAACAAGTGTCTTGCTACCTGTGAGATTATAGCAAAGAAGGCCAGTGAAGAAAAAGCTTCATTTTGGAAAGAATGCTTATCTGACCTGCTGAATACAAACAATGCTTTGCTTTGACCACTGTGGACTGCAGGGCTGCTACCAGCCAGACTCAAAATCTAGCTAGAGATTTTGAAGCACGGTGATCCTCGTACAGAAACAAAACAGGTGGTAAACAAGGATAGGTCCTTTTTCTTGTAAATACATTCTTAATGCCCTGACAGGTTGGTAAGCAGATTACTGGATGAGGTGGTGACTTCAGCCTGGCAAGGTTTGGGGAGAGCAGGAGAGAAAGAGTGAGGGAGCAGATTACTGGATGAGGTGGTGACTTCAGCCTGGCAAGGTTTGGGGAGAGCAGGAGAGAAAGAGTGAGGGAGCAGATTACTGGATGAGGTGGTGACTTCAGCCTGCCAAGGTTTGGGGAGAGCAGGAGAGAAAGAGTGAGGGAGCAGATTACTGAATGAAGTGGTGACTTCAGCCTGCCAAGATTTGGGGAGAGCAGGAGAGAAAGAGTGAGGGAGACCAGAAAGGTTATCAGAAGAACAAAAAAATCCATGGAAGTGCTTGGAGGAATGAGACAAGTTGGTGCCACTGGGGTGCATGATGGTCACAGTTTTTACTTCTCCCATCCCCTGTGATCTTTCATCAAAATGATTGCTTCACTGAATCGGGATTCATGTAAATTCCTGGCACCAGCTATGCATTACCTCCTTTACAACATACAAGTTGGTGTCCTTCTTTTTATTTTTGTCCAGTGCACACATTTCACTGCCACACAAAGAAATTTGCTTTCCTACTCCTTGTGGCAGCATGTGCATTTCTCTTTCTGACTAATGTGCAGGATCTGCACCCTGACTTGCACATAAAACCGCAGCCAAAACAACAGAAGAGCGCTAACCGAACGCACACATCTTATTTTTATGATGGCTTTTAATCTTAGTTTGCTAGCAAACACAGGCTTTCTTACCTAGCCATATAAAACTACTTCTGTTGTTGATTGCATCTCTGATTGCCTGCCTGTTGCAAAGAGGAGCTATGAAACCCGACACTAACAGGGTAAAACAATCAGCAATGGTTAATGGCTAAATCGCATTAGAAGTGTTCATTAATTAAAATCTGTTGAATCTCTTTGCAGTCCATATTTAATCACAGGGTCATTAGCATTGCAAAAGTGTAGCTCAGGAAAAGAAAACACAGAAAAGTTCAGGGTTTTTAACTGAAAATCTCACAATTTGCCTCATCTATTGAAAAAAAAGATGGGTTTGGTTTCCAGAAGGCAATGTTAGGTACATAAAGCAAAGAGAAGCAGTGACTGTGGTCTTGGGCCAGCTTATATAAAACTGCTATATTATTGTAATTAGGACAACAGTGACTTGGACTATAGCAGTGGCATTCTTGTGTAAATGGCACCAATTCAAATTTATAGTCTCTAGCTAAATGAGTTTGTTGTAACATTGACAAAGAAACAAACACAAGCCAAATGCAGTCGAAATTAAGCACAGGCAGAAACCTTTAGCTGTTTATATGCTGGGCAGAACCCAGAATGCTGTTTTTCAAAGAGCATTTACTCAATAAATAGTCTTCCTCGCCTTCTTACAGCTTTTTCAATGCCATTTTCTTTTTTATCTTTAGAACTTGAAGCACATTACACATGTGAAAAATACTTATCTGCATGTAGTTTATAACTGGAGTGTCTGTAGTGGAGGAAAATCCTGCTTAAGCAATGGTAAGCCAAAGCACAGAGAGTTCTACTATGTTCTGGAGACTGTCTAAAGAACAGCCATAGTTTGAACTCCTTTTTTTCTTCTGAGGAACAGGAGAGAAGCTGGTGGATCACTTCCATAGAATCATAGAATCAACCAGGTTGGAAGAGACCTCCAAGATCATCCAGTCCTACCCAGTCGTCTAGACCATGGCACTAAGTGCCTCATCCAGTCTTTGCTGCCAGATTGGGCCATGGGAAAGCTTGCATGATAGTCTGCTGGTCTTCTTCCCTTCATTGTGACGAGGGGAAGTATAGGCTGGATGCTAGGAGGAAGTTCTTCACAGAGAGAGCGATTGGCATTGGAATGGGCTGCCCAGGGAGGTGGTGGAGTCACCGTCCCTGGAGGTGTTCAAGAGAAGACTGAATGAGGCACTTAGTGCCACAGAATTGTTGAGTGGATAGGGCTGGGTGCTAGGTTGGACTGGATGATCTTGGAGGTCTCTTCCAACCTGGTTGATTCTATTCTATCAATATTCAGTCCCTGTGAGAATGGCTAATTTTATGCCTGTAGTCAAAAGAAACGACCAGCACAAGCCACAGGAGGTCTTTTTCTGCATTACTTTTCTCCCTCAAGAACCTCTCAATTCTCCAAATCTTTGCTTCATACCTAGTTGAAAAGGATTCTGTCACTTAGAGGAGAATGATAGACTGCTGCTGCTTCTGGATCCTTAGCATCTGACAGTGGAACCAGATCTAGCAACTGTCTGCAGATGCAAAGGGGACAGAGTTGCTCCTTTATCTGAGGAGCAACTGAGGGAGCTGGGGCTGTTTAGTTTGAGTAAGAGGAGGCTGAGGGGAGACCTCATTGCTGTCTACAACTACCTGAAGGGACATTGTGAAGGGGCTGCTGCTGGGCTCTTCTCACAGGTAATTGAAGACAGAACAAGGGGGAATGGCCTCAAGCTGTGGCTGGGGAGGTTTATATTGGGCACTAGGAAAAAGTTAATTATATATTGCTTGTTGAAGGGAAAGACTGAGGGAGCTGGGTCTCTCTAGCTTAGAGAAGAGGAGACTGAGGGATGACCTCATTCATGTTTCTAAAGATGGGCAGGGCAGTGCTGGGAGGACACAGCTAGGCTCTGCTCAGGGATGTCCAATGACAGGACAAAGGGAAGAGCTGCAAGCTGAAGTAGAGGAGGTGCCACTGGAACATAAGGAAAAACTTTTTCACTGTGGGGGTGACAGAATCCTGGTGCAGGCTGCCCAGAGAGGTTGTCGAGTCTCCTTCTCTGGAGGTGTTCCAAACCTGCCTGGATGCATTCCTGTGTGACCTGCTCTAGGTGATCCTGCTCTGGCAGGGAGGTTGGACTGGATAATCTTTTGAGGTCCCTTCCGACCGCTAACATTCTGTGATTCTGGGATATGTTTCTTCTAATGTATGTATAAATTTCAGATAAACTTGGACCCTCAGTAAGTGATTATTTTATATCACAAGGAAAAAATCTTGGGAGCTAAGCATCACGACTGGAAGCAACATTTAGACACAAATTGCATCTTTTTATTAAGGCTTATTCAGCTTTAAAGTCTAATGAATACTTGGGACAAAAGATGCATTTATCAAAGAATCAGCATAGCCATTTAAGTTTTGAAATCCTGGAGTAAATATCTATAAAAGTCTTCAGGAATTCTCCAGTGAAATAAGAAAAGAATAGACATTACACACCAAATCTGTCTGAGCAAGCAGCATAATTGTGCCAAAGTCCTTTGAAATGAGAGCCAGCTAGGCAAATCGAGCATGATCTCAAAGAAGTCAACAGCTTCACTTCTTTATTTTTCTTTGTGCACAAAGTCTCTGATGGAAACAAAGTGAAACAGCCTAGATAAAATACTCTTGCAAAATTCTTTGCTGTGATGAGCCTTATCTCATTCTAGCCATGTCACATTTTATGATGTTCTGCACAAAACTCTTCTGTCCTGGAAGATGACAGAACAGAAGGTTTATGGTGGTAGCCCAGAAGCCTAGCACATCACTTGAGATTTCAGTTGGAAGGCATTGAGGAATGCACTGACCTCTACACTCGTTTGTGGAAAGGAAATTCTGTACTGCAAGAGTGGTCAGGCACTGGATCAGGCTGCCAGGGAGGTGGTGGGGTCACTGTCCCTGGAGATCTTCCATAAATGTGTGGACATGGCACTTCAGGACGTGGTTTAATGGCCTTATGTTGACAGCTGGGCTTGATGGTAGAGTTCTTTTCAAGCAAAGCAGTTCTATGATTCTTTGGTTGGGACAGTAGCTGTGAACTGCAGAGAATTTCCTTCAGGGATTGTGTGGCTATAGCCTGAATTCTGCAAGGGGGGAGATACAGATTGACTAAGAGATGGCTTTCTGCAGGAACAGCAGCATCAAGACCTTGTTAACCTTTGCGTGACTTAGAGAAGGTGGGTTAACAAAACCGACATGTGCGAGACAATTCTGGTAGCTGCATCTTTTTGTGCTTTTTAACTGCCCTGGGCAAGCCACAAAGGGTCCTTTTACTCATCTGTTCCTGCAACATTCAGACTCAAGCTTCCTGCATACTTCCTGGTTACTGGTGCCCATGAAATTTATTTTCTCTGGTCTGTGCCATGGCCTCTGAGTGTGCTTCTCTGCCACTGCTTTTATTCTCCTATGTCAGAAGCAGGACACTGAGGATGTCATCTACAGACTGAAGCTGCTGTAGTTGCTGCAAGGCTGGGGACCATGTTTATATCATTTATCCCCTTTATCATTTGCTCTCAAAGCTAGCAGGGATTGTCTGTTAGCATCTGGGCATGTAGTAACATTTGTAATTGGTCAGACAATAAGTTTCCAATGGTAATTCCTTCCAAACCAACAATAAAGTTGAGGATAAAGTGCATTTCTGATGCCCAGTGGCAGGTTAAAGATTATTATCTTAAAGGTAAGGTATAAAGTCACCTTTTAACATAAAAAAGAAGAGCTAAGCTTCAAAACAAATAGTCTGCATGTCTGTAAGAACAGAATCAGCAAGTGTCTATCAAAGGTAATTGCAACATGAGAGTCGTAAGTGATGCATTCCTATTCCATGTAGTGCACATCGCCTGCAAGCCATGTGGAATCTTCTGGTCCCTGCTGAGCAGCAGGAGGGAAGCTGGTGGATCACTTTGCTGCCAGATGGGGCCATGGTAGAGCTTGCATGACACTGCTGATCTGCTTCCCTTCATTGATATTCTCCCCCTGTAAGAATGGCTACATTTATGCCTGTAGCAAAAAATGATAAGTACAAGCCACAGGGTTTTCTTTTCCCTCTGGTGAGATGTTTTTATGCCACTTGTCTGTGTTCCTTTCCCTGGGAATTATCTCATTATTCCCATGCAGTGAACCTGCTTCATCTTCAGGAGCTGCAGAACTTCCAGTCTATAAGCAAGGTGCTCTCCATCCCTTGTGTCCATCCCAAATCCTGCTAGCCCCATATCTTGCCCTGGTTTTTGAAGTGGCCAGATGGGAAAGCACAGAATGGAAGCTATTGGGTGAGATACAAATTATCTGTAAATATGCAAACGTGCCTCAGAATTATTTGCAGGTACTGTAGCTCACAAACCCACCTAATGTCACAGGAGTAATGTGTCGTGCAGAGAAAGAAGAGAGTGCAATGCAAAAACACATGGCCAAGGGATTTCCTCCTCCTTGAGTTTGCTGTTCCTGTCCCACCGTGACATGTCACTTGGATCCAACTAGACTCCAAGTGTGAGAAGGAAGAGCACAGGCTGGTTTTACTGCCATGTCATTTCCCTCTGTAACTCTTCCCCTTTCTGAACGTAGGAAACATAGTTCAGCCTCTAACCTGCTCTCTCTTTTGATTTCTCCTCCTTTGTAGATATTGTGGTTATTGTTAGCCTAAATAATGACATCATTATATTTTTAAGTCATCCAGAACAAACAAACAATAAAAAAACCCTCTGCAACAGGCTTAATGTAACTGACTGAAATCCATTCAATTTTGCTGCTGTCAGAAGTGGGAAGTGTTATGTTGCCTATGAAGTAAAAGGAGCAATTTCCTAGGTTTTTTTCCCTCTGTTTTTTGGTCAGAGAATGCAATTTATAGCTCTGGCTAGACGATGGCCCCCTCAGTGGCAAAGGCTCATTTCAGAGACAATAGATGTCCTAACTCTGTCGCCGTGGCCGTATCAAACCATTATTATGGCTGGAAGCCAAGAGGAGAAAAAGAATTCTGTTTTATTATTGCTTTTCTATGTGGTCCCTGTAAGTTGGCAAGGTTCTTTCAAATGTGATTTTGCAAATCTTAAAATGCAACATATTATATTGTATTATTAACCTTGTATTTCATATCCCTTTGATATGATTCCTTTGCAAATGCTTGAAGTCTACACAGGTCTGGCAGGTAGCTTTAAATGTGTTTTACAAAGAAACCTTAAATAATACAGCTACCAGAAAGGGTTCCCCCCCCCCCCCCTTTTACCCAGATATTCACTCTGCTGGCATATATCATCTTTAAGGAAAAATGTTTTGTTTGTGTTCTACAAGTAATGTTTTCTCTTTCTTCCTTTATTATTGTCATACAACCCACAAGGAAATTAAACTTTGCTTCAAATTATTTTTGGAATGGTTATGCAAATATCTATGAAGAGTGTGAAGGGGGATTTTGTGTGTTCTTTTTCGTTTAGGCACCTTTGTTACTAAAGTAACAGCTACAGATGCAGATGATCCAGTTTATGGAAACAGTGCCAAACTGGTTTACAGCATTCTGGAAGGACAGCCTTACTTTTCTATTGAGCCACATACAGGTAGGTGACTCTGACTCTGAATTTACACTTTAAACAGGGGGTTAGGGGTTTAAAGGTAGATATCTGTCTGCATTACTAAGTTGTAACCCATGTCTCACTTTTACTCTGTCAGAGGCTGGTCATGGATAAAGACAAAGTTCTGTAGCAATGATAACGTAAGGAATGGTGATGCTAATACTGCAGAAGCTACTGAAGCAAATCTGAGGGTAGTGGAAGTTCCATGTGACTTAGACCTGATTAGGGGTTGAAAGACTTGTCCTGAGAAATTGTATGAGCACAAGATAACATTCAGTATGAGATAGAGTGTTTCCAGTTAAAGGAAGTACCAGTTTAGCTTGACAATATTAATGATTATATTGGGTGTTTTCATTGCAAACTCTTCTTTCTGGATTGGGTGGGTCGGAGGAAAGAAAGAACATGGTGCTGTGCTTGGCATAAAGTTTTATTAGCATGCATTTAGGATGAGTTTATTTCTCTCTGGCTTTAAAGGCTTGAAAGTCATGTGAAAGAAGCCCCAATAAATCCTGTTGATTCCTGTACCTCCGTCATACTTACAGTGAATTTGTTTTGAGGAGTGTTTCTAAAGTGATTCGCTCTCATTTCTTATATTCTTTCACCTGTTACTGGAAGCTGTTTTTAATCACTGAGAGTCAAGCAGCTGTGGTCTCATAAAGAGAAGACAAATGTAACTCATTTTAAAGTGTACAAAACCCCACCTGAGTTTGTATCACCATAAAGAAAGGAGTAAAGCCCCCTACCTCATGCAAATTAACGACACTGTGAACTAAATGGTAGGGGAAATTATAAGAGGATGCTTTTTGATAGATCAAGCATGCTAAGTTTTCTCACTGACATTAAAAAGAGTACTCTTGGATTTTTTCAAGTCCAAACATTCTTTAAGAGTTTCTGATGAGATAGCATAAGAACAAAATATTTCCTTTCCTTGGAAATATCCCAGTGTGTGGGTTAAATAGTATCAGCTGATAAATATTAATAGGTGAATGGATTCATCCATTAAAGTATTTTGCCCTGGTTGGAGGATGGCTATGCTGAAGGTGAAAACAATTTCTGGAACAAGATTCAGTGTTTTATTTGGTGCTTTTACAAACACAGCTCTAGCACAGCACAACAGGAGCACAGTACCTTGTTTAAAAAAATGACTACATCAGGAGACTGTTATTAGTGGAGCTCCTTGGTTCATGCTGGCTGATTTCTCATAAGTCATGTGGAAATGAGACCATGAGCAGAGCTCTGGCCATCGAGTATCCAAATATATGACTTGATTTTATTTAATAGTAAAAATTATTGCCTGTAATAATGACTCAAGTTAGCCACCTTAATTAGAGGGGGATTAGCTGCAAGATCTCCCTCGGTTTCTACTAGGGAGTGTTGGTGTGGTAGCATGGGAACTCATCAGCTGTCGCAGAGGAGCCAAGGAGTGTATTCCTTACCTGCACACATTTTTCATTTCTTCCACACAAAAGTAGCCTGCAAGAAATATTCTAAAGGTATAAAAACGTTTTGTTTTGCTCAGGTTTAGTATTTGTACTGCATTAATACTTTACGCTTAATGCAAGGAAATAATTCTTCTTCTCCTAGCAAGGTGATTGCCATTATCAGGAAAAAAAAATCAGTTCTTTTTGGTGAAACATGCAAATCACGATTTTTTGGTAGCATTACATCTCCCCTCCTACCTTCATTTCCAGTTACAAATATTTCTTTGAGTAGCAGTTCCATTGTCATGTTAGTTTCTACAGGGAATGTAATCATAAAGAATTCAACTGCGGCCTCACATTGTGGAGCTGCTTTGGAATGAGTAAGTAGTTTCACATTCTCCACTCTTCTAGATCTAAGGAGGCCATCGATTATGTTCTTCTCTGAACCATTACAAATGATTGAGCTGACGTGTGGAGAGTGTCCTCTGTTTCTTTGTCATCTCTTCATGACCTTCATCTGCAGTGTAACTACCATACTCTTACAGCTACCCACCTCAGAATCATAGAACGGTTTAGGTTGCAAAGGACCTCAAAGATCATCCAGTTCTGACCCCCTGCCATAGGCAGGGACACCTCCCACTAGAACAGGTCACTCAAGGCCTCTTCCAACCTGGCCTTGAACACCTCCAGGGAGGTTGTGGAGCACAGAATCTTTGAATCAGAATCTTTGTGATCTTTGAATGTGATCACCTTCAGTGATTCTGTGCTCCACAACCTCCCTGAGCAATCTGTTGCAGTGTCTCACCACCCTCACTGTAAAGAACTTCTTCCTGTATCATCCAGTTTAAATCTTCCCTCTTCCAGTTTAAACCCATTGCCCCTTGTCCTGTCATTACAAGACCTTGTAAATAGCTCCTCCCCAGCCCTCCTGTAGCCCCCTTCAGATACTGGAAGGCCACTACAAAGTCTCCTCAAAGCCTTCTTCAGGCTGAAGAGTCCCAACTCTTGTAGCCTGTACTCATAGCAGAGGTGCTCCAGTCCTCTGAGCATCTTCATGGCCCTCCTCTGGAGTCTGTTAAATCCAGAGAGTGTGCAGATGTTTCTGTGGTGTTAGATGGACCTATCCATTGCTTGTAATGTTTTAAAATGTGAAGAATTTGTTCTTGTGTCTGAGATTTGTCTCAAAGAACTCTTAGTCATACTTGAGGAGGGCAGATTTAGACTGGATATTAGGAAAAAAAATGTTTACAGTGAGGGTGGTGAGACACTGGCACAGATTGCACAAGAGGGGTTGTGAAGTGAATGTTCCTTTGCTGGAGGTGTTCAAGGCCAGGCTGGATGAAGCCTTGGGCAACCTGGGCTAGTGGAAGGTGTCCTCTGCCCATGGCAGTGGTGTTTGAACTAGATGATCTTTAAGGTCCCTTTCAACCCAATCCATTTTATAAATCTATAGAGTGTGAAAAGGTGTAGAGTCCTCCAGTATATACTTGTTTAGGGTATGTAAACAATAAATACAGATAAAAGTCTAGTCATTAAGGAAAGCAGACATAGGTAGTCATATAGAAAATGCAGCTGCACATTATACAGGGTGAAGAAAATTGCTCTGAAAGCCAACAGCCTTATAGTTCTCTTCTGAAGGGAAATGTTGATGTCAGGAAGTATGGAGCTATGTAGCAGATTTTCTTGGTAACGGCAGAATTTCAGAGCGAGAGTATGATAATGTTGATTATATACCAGAGAGAGCTTTTACATGCAGTCTCCAAATGCCAATAATATTATTCTAAGATAGCTACAATTTTGCAGTAGCTTGTGGCACTCTGCATTTCAACTTCTAGAGGTAGTGGTGCGTGAACACGCACGCAAGTTGAGCTGCTCTTTAATTTGGACAGTAGAGCTGTTGCCAGGGACAGATAGAGTGGAAGGTGCATTTTAACAAAAAGAAGAGTTCCAAAGCAAATAAAAAGTACATTTGAGTGCATCTTTATCCAACCTCAGCAATGTGTATCAGCACAATGAGTGTTTCCTCTCGGTTACTAAGCCAGGAAAACACATTACCTTACATGTTTGTGTGTAGTACTCACGAACCTCAGTGAAAGCTGTCACGTGGAAAGATCCACAGATTGACAGAATGCATCGGGTTGGAATGGACCTTCAAAGGTCTTCTTGTCCAACCCCCCTGCAGTCAGCAGGGACACCTCCAATTGGATCGAGCTGCCCACGACCACATCAAATCTGATCTTGGATGTCTCCAGGAGCAGGGCCTCAAACACATCCCCGGGCAACCTGTTCCAGTGTTTTATCATTGTCATGTAAAGGACTTCCTCCTAATGTCCAACCTAAATCTACCCTCTCCAGTTTCAAACCATTGCCTCTAATATTCTCTCTAAAGAAGCCATGAAGAAGAGAGACATGTAGGGCAATCTGGGCATGGAGGAATCCAGTTAAGCAGCAATTGAATTGGTGTTTTGAACCAAGGCATGAGCCTAGGGAGCAAATCAGCTGACCCGAGAGAGAGCACAGCACAGGCAGATGTAAGTAGCCAAAGCCAAGGTCTTACTCCTCTAAGCCTCCAAACTAAAAGATGCTATTGTGTCAACATACACAATAGAGCAGAAGAGGCACCTACAGCAGTGCCTTAGCTAAACCAAGCCATCTACTGTGTCTCCAAAATGGAGCCACTGTGTTAGGAAATAACTGTGTGGAAGGAATCTGCTTCAAAAGGTAAACATTATATAGAATTCACAAGAGTGTATCAAATGCTCTCCAAAGAATAGCTGCTTAGAGCTGATCTACTTACTGTTTACTGGATCACTGTCCTTTTATTAACTGTATTTACTAGAAACTAAGACTAGATTTAGATCTGTGCAGCTGCCAGCATTAGGACAGCCATAGCTAGGCTTCGCTGCTTATATTTTTTCTATTTCCTGGCTGCCACCAAAGATTGTCTGAGTTGCTGCTTTGTTTTAATGATAGGCTGGGCTGACCATCAGAAATAATGCTAATCGTGCCTCTCAGTTCCTCTCTTTTCTGTAGCACTCTGAACAACAAGAGGGAGCAAAGGTGTAGGATGTGGCTTCATGCCTGCTGTGAAAAGTGTTGCTGCACCTGAGGGTAAACATGAGGAAAGCAGTTGCTTCTGCTGTTCTGTTCCTGCAAACTTGACATTAACTAGGTGCAGCCCTTATCTGAATCACACTCTTGGTTGAAATTCTGACATTACTCTCAACCTCCTCGCTGAAACAATTCTATAATGCTGGGTGCACAGAAATAAGTACTGGTAAGTGACCCATAAAACAATAATTTTCCATTACCTTAGATGAAAAATGCATATGCTTCTGCAGTTCTAGCTTCTAACTTCTTCTGTATGAGCTACAGACACATGAACAAAGGTAATTTAGAAGTTATTTTTCACTCAGTGCTCTGAATATGGCTTAGGGTAAATGCTTTTTTGATGGCTTGCTCTGAATATCTTTTGCCTTTCATGGGTGAATTTTAATATGACCACTGGTTTGTTGGCTAGAGAGTAACTATAAATAATACATTATAAAGGAGCAGATTCAGATTCACTACGAGAGGCTCAACTTAGGCTATGGTGACATCAGATTAGCAGTGAAATTCAGGTTGGGATAAAATATAGTCCATAAATCATTACTGTTGAATAGAATAGAATATAATAGAATAGAATCAACCAGGTTGGAAGAGACCTCCAAGATCAGCCAGTCCAACCTAGCACCCAGCCCTAGCCAATCAACCAGACCATGGCACTAAGTGCCCCAGCCAGGCTTTGCTTCAACACCTCCAGGGACGGTGACTCCACCACCTCCCTGGGCAGCCCATTCCAATGCCAATCACTCTCTCTGCCAACAACTTCCTCCTAACACCCAGCCTAGACTTCTCCTGGCACAACTTGAGGCTGTGTCCCCTTGTTCTGTTGCTGGTTGCCTGGGAGAAGAGACCAACCCCACTTGGCTACAACCTCCTTTCAGGAAGTTGTAGACAGCAATGAGGTCCCCCCTGAGCCTCCTCTTCTCCAGGCTGCACACCCCCAGCTTCCTCAGTCTCTCCTCATAGGGTTTGTATCCCAGGCCCTTCACCAGCCTTGTTGCCCTTGCCTACTGTGTGTTATTTGTAAAGGAATGCAAGTTGTGTGTGTTCTCTCATAATCCAAATAATGACAATCAGAATGCTGGGGAAGGGAATTCCTTAAGACTGCTAAAAGTAGGTAAAGTACTTTTCCCACTCTTAAGCTTTATTTTAGGGTATTAAGTTATGACTGCCAGCTTTAAAATAAGATTGTCATAATGGAATGTTATATGAAGTGACACTGTTCTACAATACAGGAGTGGCAGAGGAAATACATTTGCAGCTGTGTCTGACTTATTTACATTCCACGTGAACTTAAATAATGTCACTCCTACACAAACCTGAGATGCAGCTACACGAACACGGCGAATTGCTCCACACACCCTGCTGCACTGGGAAACACAGTGTGTTATTCAAGCACAAACTCCTAAAGCTATGAAACAAAAGTAGGTTTTGAACGCTGCCAGCTTGGATACAGTCGTTTGATACAAAGCCAAAGTTGGAGTTAGTAAAGCTGATACGAAGAGAAGGGTCAGGAGACCTAGAAAATGAAAGGCTCTCCTAACAGAACATGGATACATCTTTGGAGAGTGAATAATTGATTTTTGTATTTTTTTTTCTGTACCTAGCTTTAACTTTCAGGTGAAAGTGCACATGCTTTAATCAACAGAGCTTTTAATGATTTAGAATATGGCCCTCTCTGGACCGCAGTGCTGAACCCTGTGGTTCTGAAAGCAGCACATAAATGAGTAGGCCTAGGAGGAATGGAAATGGCATACAGCAGAAGTCAGGTTTGAATCTTTTATTTCAATTTGCAGCCTGTATTATCTTACTCTGTCTAGACCTTGAAATAGAGCCCAGCAGAATAAAAAGCAAGTAAGACAGCGAGAGGATAAACAACAGCAACTTCTGAGTTAGGGTTTTGTGATGTTACAGACAATTTCTTCTGGCTGATTGTTAATGTTCAGTTTATTAGTCATGGTGTATATCAGTGACAGCCCAAGCTGCCCTCAGAATATTGTGTGTAGCCCTGATGAGACCCAGCATCATAAAAAACCTACCAACGTGCTGAAGAAAGTTCAAAGCAGGGTAGCTGAGGTGAGGAGAATATTACTTATAATGAAAGATTGATTAAACTTAATTTGTATAAACTGGGTAAGAGGTGATTAAAGGAGGATATGAAATCACTGCACAAATATTTGAGAGGTGTTAATAAAAGAGAGGCGCAGGGACTGTTTCTGCAATGACTCATGGTGAAATGACAAGGTAGCTTTTTCAAAAGAGAGAAGATGGGAAAACAGTTTGGATACAGGAAATAATCTGCAGCTGTAAGGGGAAAGTAATGAGCTGCTAGGAACAGAACTAACTCATGTTAAACAGAGCTCTTCTAAATAGTTCAGGTTCTAAATAGTTCAAATTTAAACCCTTGTGGAATTAGAGTAGAGAAGGAACTTGTTCAACATCAGTCTGTCTGGACTGAACCACTGTTTTCTAGCTCGTTTTTTTAACTAGTGCTGCTGTGAGAGCCTTGCCAATTATTGCAGATTAAAGATAACTCACGTTTTAACTGAAATCATTTTCAAAGGCATGACCAAGTGGGCTGAGTAGATGCTCTTCCGTTTCGGCAAGTGAGGTGTAGGAACTCTGTTCCCAGAGAAGGCAGGTGTGTGTAGCAGCAGCCAGAAGGAGGGCCCATGCAGCCTGGAGAGCAGCATTCCCAAGGCAGCACACCTGGCTCCAGCACACCCAATGAGTTCTGGGGTTTATACTTGGTCGCTTCTGTTACAACACCTTCAGCTCTGTCTTGACAGCATTTGATGCACTTAGGCTCGGTGCTGAAAATAGAGTATATTTTCATTCAAAGCAGTGTAAGCCTTATCTTGTCATTATGTCCTAAGTACGCTGTGTAACCTTAGGAGTTGCGCTGAGGCGTTTGTACAGAGCTGCTTTGGTGATTCTGAGAGTTGTCTTGGTGACAGCCCATTAGGAAAGAGAGTTGTACTGACAAACTGCTAGTGCAGCAGACCTGAGGGTCAGTCCTACAGTTCTGGCTTTTTACTTAGAAGTACAAAGTCTAACTATTACGGCTAAGGTATGTAGGATTAGGTCCTTCACTAGCAGCAAGAGCTGTCTTTTCTGATTAATAAAGAAAGACAGAGACATTTGAAAACAGTTCTGATGGTCTGTAGTTGGTAGGGATAAGTGGCTTAAGATCAGGACGGATTGGCATCTAGAAAAAAATACTAGTGAAGTGATTTATGCTTCCAGAGTTTATCTAATAACAGTAGTAGCACATATTTCTTGCATTTCAGAGCAATACCTCTATCATTTTTGAAAGCTAGTGAGATAGTTAGGACTTAACCATTTTCCTCATGCTGAGTAGGAAAACAGGGGCTATGTATCTAAATAATGTTGTGCTTCAAGAGGCTGAATTAGAGGAATTTGAGCTACACAGCTAGAGTTGGAAAGCATCTGAAAAAAGAACCCAAGGCTACTTTCTGTAAAGTGTCTTGTATAATTGTAGGTATTAGAGGATCATTACAAATAAACTCCTAAGGAAGCAAGGTCATAAATGCAGTGCAGAATGTTTATTTACTGTATTCATGCTCAGCTGGTGAGAGGATGATCCTTTCAATATGCCAGTGAAAGTAGGTCCCAGGGAAAGGGGAAGGGCTGGTTAGCGGAGGTGAAAGCTTTTTACCTGTACGACAAAACCCAGATACAATTTCATCTGAATTACTAAGGCAGAATTATAAGAGCTGTGATGTGGTTGTATCCTAGATTATACTCTTGAAGCAGTATCCATGTCAGTGAAAGAGAGGAAGTGTTAATTTAGGCAGAAGGGTAGCTTGCAAAGTCCACTTCAGAACGAATGCACAAAAGTTAATGTGGGATGGAAAACAAAGTAGATTACACAAGAAACAAGTGACCTAATAAAACAATGATCAACCTTCACCTGCCAGTTCAACAGAAAGTCATGCAGGGCCATCTTAGAATCACAGAATCATAGAATGGTTTAGGTTGGAAGGGGCCTCAAGGATCATCCAGCTCCAACCCCATGCCATAGGCAGGGACACCTCCCACTAGAGCAGGTTGCTCAAGGCCTCATCCAGCCTGGCTTTAAATGCCTCCAGGGAGGAAGCATCCACAACCTCCCTGGGCAACCTGTGCCAGTGTCTCACCACCCTCACTGTACAGAACTTCCTCCTAACATTCAGTCTAAATCTCCCCTCTGCCAGTTCAAACCCATTCCCCCTCATCCTGACATTACCAGACCTTGTCAATAGTCTCTCCCCAGCCTTCCTGTAGGCTCCCTTCAGATACTGGAAAGACATTTGAAAACATAAACACTTACAACAAAGAAAGTGTGTGCACTGTTAGCTTCTCTCTCAGAAATACAAAACTAGCACAGAATTGCTCCACATCAAATGGCATCACTTGTTCCATTCCTCACCGGATTATTTTTTTCCTCACCTGATTATTTTTACTCTGGTGAATATCTTTGATTTGAAATACATCTGCATCTGAATGAAGTTCAGGCAGCTCCTGCAATGGGTAATTTTAGCCAACTTTGTTAGAAACTGCAGATGTTTTTCTTCTCTTGCTAAATAAAATTCTAAAGCCTTAGAAGTAAATAAGAAATAGAATATTTGGCAATTTGTATTAAAATGATGATGATTCTTGTGAAGGGTAAATTGAATTGAAGATAATATTCCTGTATCACATCAAATTACTTCAATGGTTTTCCTTTTCAGGAAAGTTAGTTGTGATCTATTAAGGGTTTTTTGGGGGGGAAATTATTGTACAGGGTTTCTACAGCTCTCCAAGGGAACATTTTTTTATGGACTGCTAAAGCAGCACTGAAGTCAGTGTGCTGCATGGGGATACAGAGAATGCATCTCACAGCCCTCTGAAGAAATTACAAGATTGATTTTTCGGGAGTTTGGGTCGTAACTGACGGTTACACTTAATAAGAATCTCCACCAAGATTTTATCATGGAAGGAAGATCAAAGCAATTACTTAGCTCTTCCAAAATGAAGAGGAGGAAGCTCCAAAGTATGAGAGTTGAAATAGCAGGAAGTCTTCATCAAAACGTGTGAGATGAATGAGATGCTTAAGAAAGGCTTCTCAGGGCCAGATTCCAGTTTTGCATAGTGGTTGCTTGGTTTTGTTCCATCTTTTCAATTATTACTGTGTGTATTTTTATGGTCTTATGATAAAGAGATCCTTAAAAGAATGAAGAGCAATGTGAGAAGTGAGACATGGATCTTTATTGGTGATCTGGATGAGGGGATTGAGTCCAGCATCAGTAAGTTTGCAAATGACACCAAGCAAGGAGCAGGTGTTGATCTGTTGGAAGGTAGCAGAGCCATGCAAAGGGACCTGAATAGGCTGGAGGGGTAGGCAGAGGCCAATGGGATGAGATTGAACAAGGCCAAGTGCAGGGTTCTGCACTTTGGCCACAACAGCCCCAAGCAGCACTACAGGCTGGGGACAGAGTGGCTGGAGAGCAGCCAGGAAGAAAGGGACCTGGGGGTAATGGTGGATAGTAGCTGAAGATGAGCCAGCAGTGTGCCCAGGTGGCCAANTCTGGGCTCCTCAATTCAAGAGAGATGTTGAGGTGCTGGAAGGTGTCCAGAGAAGGGCAACAAGGCTGGTGAAGGGCCTGGAACACAAACCCTATGAGGAGAGGCTGAGGGAGCTGGGGGTGTGCAGCCTGGAGAAGAGGAGGCTCAGGGCAGACCTCATTGCTGTCTACAACTACCTCAAGGGAGGCTGTAGACAGGTTGGGGTTAGTCTGTTCTCCCAGGCACCCAGCAATAGAAGAAGGGGACACAGTCTCAAGTTGTGCTGGGGAAGTATAGGCTGGATGTTAGGAGGAAGTTGTTGCCAGAGAGAGTGATTGGCATTGGAATGGGCTGCCCAGGGAGGTGGTGGAGTCACTGTCCCTGGGGGTGTTCAAGAAAAGCCTGGATGAGGCATTTAGTGCCATGGTCTGGTTGACTGGATAGGGCTGGGTGCTAGGTTGGACTGGATGATCTTGGAGGTCTCTTTCAACCTGGTTGATTCCATGATTCTATGATTCCTTATTTTTCCTCTTCTTTCTCTTCATCAGCTGTAGCCTCTAAGACGTTGCTTCTTTCCCCCTGATCTCTTTTTTTTGGTGTGAGACAGCGTCTATTCTTCCAAATAGGTTTTTGAAAGCAGTCCACAGGGGTGCATTTGAACTGATTCAAGTTGTGAGGCAGATTGTGCAAATTGCCCAGCGTGTGCGTTTAGGACCACTGTAAAAGTAAATCCCTTTCTGCAGCTGTTTTATTTGCTATTGAGCAGTGTGACACCAGAAGCTGTTTAGGAAAAGCAACTCAGCCAAATAGGAAAAAAAAACCAAAGCAGCAAGCTACTTCCAGTATCGAGGGAAGGGCAACTGACATCATCTGCCTGGACCTGAGTGAGGCATTTGACTCTGTGCACATGGCATCCTGGTCACCACACTGGAGAAACACAGACTGGATGGGTGGAGCACTGC
>WAAF01010230.1:14964-29075 GCA_013400475.1 Tricholaema leucomelas | reverse complement strand
CCAACCTGATTAATTCTGTGATTCTATAATTTCTATAAATATGAATGAGAAGATTTCCATGACATCATCTTTCATTCACTTGGTCTTCTGATAAGTCAAACGTAGCACTCACATTGTTTGGTGTGCATAACTTCTTTTTGCATCCTCTTTTCACGTTACCGTTGATTTTAGACCAAATCAGAACTGCTGCTACTAGAACCAGACTGCTCTGGAATCTTTCATTAAACCTATCAATCTGTCTTCACAGGAAAGCTATGCAGCTTCAGGATTGATGGTATAAAACCTGCCTAATGTCTACATTTTTGCTCTTATTGTGTAACAATGTATAACAATAATACTTATGTAAGTAATCTCAATGACTTCTGACTGGTCTGGAATAAGAAACTTATTTACATAGTGATGTGTTAGACAAGTGCAAAGTAATAAAACTTCATCTCAGACTCTTCCATTCCTGACACACAATAAGGCCTGTGTTTATACTAGGGCAGTAACTTGAGTAACTTCAGAAAATTCACGTAGTATAGGGGAAGCAGAAGAAGAGACAAGAAATTGCAGTAAGGTCAGTTGAGATCTAAATGGACAGGAACTATTAATTGAGTGTTGTTTATGCAATAACTAAAAGTAGCTATCAGCTCCTATTAGCTTAGAGAGAAAAGCATTCTAAAGCTGCCATGCATTCTCCTCAGTCTACATGTTAAAACTCAAGTGAAGACTTTTTGTTTGAGTGAGGACACATCTCCTCTTTGGATACAAACCTTGTCCAGAGTGCAGACATTTGTACCACGTACAAACCCCTAAATTAACACTGGAAGATGCTTACACAGTTCTGAAAAAGGTTAGTACCGATGCAAAATCCCTGTGCAATCAGTGATTGTTTCAGTTGATTTTCCCACAGAAAAATTAATCTGATAACTTAATTCTACTGCAAAAAGTCTCACAAATTGTTATGCTGTTAGTTGTTTGACTCCTTACATATAGATTTTGAAAAGACAAAACCACATAATAAGTTTCAGTCTGATGAGTCAAAATAAATCTTCTTTTGTTAGAAGCTTGAAATAAAAGAGTGGTTTGTTGGTTTGGGGTTTTTCACCTTATTATGTGCCTGAATTTGAGATTTAGTTTTCATTATAATTTTGCTTTATGGCACAAAGTACTGCTGAGCTGAGCAAACAGTTAGGTACATTCTCTCCTCAAGTATCCATGGAGAACTTACTGTCATTGATGAGCTATGAGAGATGCAGAGGACATGAGATTCAGAACCTGAGATTTCCCCTCCAGATTTTGTTTGAGAAGGTATCTTATTTTGATTTTGTGGTTTGTGATACTGCCTGTAAGGCTGAACAATGACTTTCTGCTGCACACCTTTCAAAAAGGCCATTTGTGTCTCCCTGAAAACTCTAAGGTCAGCAGAACCAATAAAGAACTAGAAACACAGTAATGCCTGATGACAAAATCCCCTAAAGCAAAGCCTGACAAGTAAAATGGATTTAATCTCTCAATATAAAACACATAGATTGTGGTCAGTACTGGTGAGTCTCCCAAAGTAAAAGTACTAAAGCATAAGCATCACAGAAATGTCTTCTTTGAGTGAGAGTAATATCAGTTCTAAATATTAGTTCTTCAAAAAACAGATGGGAGAGGGAAAAAAATCACTACTTTGGAAACAAAGTACGCAGCTTACAGAAAAGTGTTTATAGCTCACAGTCAGCACATATAAAGGTACAAATTACAGGGAACTGTAAATCAGAACAATATCTACACACACCAGAAACAAGCATGGAGTGAAAATAGGAAAGCTTTGAAAAATATGAAAGAATGAAAGAAAAGAATCCATCGGTGTCCAAAAAAATACAGACTCGGATATATTTATGTCCAGACCGTACATTAAATTGTAGGTGTGCCTGTAAAGAACAGAACCATTCTGACTTTCTATCCAGGCACTGATTTTAGAAATGACTCCATACCCTTTCAACACAAAGAATTAAAACATTTTATTTCTTTTTTTCTCTGAGATTTAATTTTAATTCCAGCTCTGCATAATGCATCTTTCCTCTCCAAAGGAGGCTAAGCATCCTGAGCTTGGGAGGACAACATGCTGCTCAAGAGATTCTTTATCAGAGTGTTTAGGAACACAGTGCTTATTTTGTTCATTAAAGGGTTATCTGCTTGCTTTACATTTTCAAGTGATACTTTATCTTCTGAGACAGTAAAACTCAACAAAAAGGAAGATTTCTTCTTATCAGCTTGGAGTGAAAATGAGCAACTTATCTGGACAAGTATAAACTAAACAGGCACATTTATGATCTCTGTTCATCTGAAAATAACTTGTTGTGTTTACTTAAACATCAAAATACAGATTCAGTGAATTCTGCTTTTAACACTAACCTTTCTTCTAACCTTATACTGTGAGTGAATTCACCTCACCTAAGTTTTCTATGTTTGCATTTATATGGTTATGCAATTTTTCTTTTCAGTTAACTAAGATAGGAGCAAATGCAAGGTGGTTCCTTCCATTTCTGCACAGACTGCTGTCTCAGGATGCAATGCTTCCCATCCTAGAGAGACCTGCCTCTCTCCATTAGGTAGTAAGGGAACACAACATCGAGATTAGACTGGCTAAAACCTGTTAAACTCATTATCATCCGTTATGGGTTGGTGAATCATGAGTCACCCAAGTATACAACCAATTGAAGAGCTAGTGATTACTTTATCTATGACATATTCTCTTGGAGATCTTAGCAGAACCAGAAAGTTCGAACAAGTGACAGAAAAAGATAACATTAGCAAAAATCTGCTTGTGTGTTTTGAATTTTGTATGTTCACAACAGCTGCCAAAGTATGCAATTATTATGTGTACTAAACCTTCTTATTTCTAGAGGGTATTTGCCCATGCCAGCTAGCAGACCTTTCTTTCTTCAGCACAGCCACAGACAACCACTTTATTTTTCTTTCTTTTGTTTTTTAAACTATTTTCTCCCAATTCTTGCCTTCTTCCTACTATTAAATATGAACACTTTGAAAGTCTGAGGTTCTCTAACAAAAAAAAAAATCACAGTCTTATAAAATGTGTAACAAGAAAGCTAAAATGAAGCAAGCTATCTAATTATTTCAAGATGAAGCTTTGGAAAAGCTATTTTCTGTGCAATTATCCATAATCACATTATAGTAGTAATGGCTGTATGAACATTCTCCACTTTTAAGTAACAAGGACCTGATCTCCAATTTTTCCCTTTAAACTTCATTTTAAAATGTCATGACTGCACCACAAATAATAGGTCTGAAAAGAGTCTTCCAGCTATTAACTTTCCTATTGTCTAGATTTCATAACTGCTACATATTCAGACCCATTCCACACCTGTGCTGTTCTCCAGCTGTCAGTACTCCTCTTAACCCCATTACAGTAAACACACTTGAGGCCAAGACTGGAAACAGGAGAGAATCGCAGAAAGTTAGAGGGTGGAAGAGACCTCCAGAGATCATCAAGTCCACCCCCCCCAGCCAAAGCAGGATCACCCAGGGTAGTCTGCACAGCTATGCCCCCAAGTGGGTTTGGAAAGTCTACAGAGAAGGAGGCTGCACAACCTCTCTGGGCAGACTGTTGCAGTGCTCTGGCGCCCTCACTGTAAAGAAGTTTCTCCTCAGGTTGAGTTGGAACCTTCTCTATTCCAGTTTATATCCATTGCTCCTTGTCTTATTGCTGTGCACCACCAAAAAGAGATTAGCCCCCTCCAATTGGCACCCACCCCTCACATATTTATACATTGATGAGATCCCCTCTCAGCCCTCCCCAAACTAAAGAGCCCCAGGGCTCTCAGTATCTCTTCATAGGGAAGGTGCTCAAGAGCCCTAATCATCCTTGTGGCTCTCCATTGGAATCTCTCCAGGAGGTTCCTGTCTCTTTTGAACTGGGGAGCCCTAAAACTGAACACAGTATTGTATGTGTGGTCTCAGAAGTGCAGAGCAGATGAGAAGAACCCCTCTAGAGCTGCTGGCTACACTTTTCTAGATGCCATTGGCCTTTCTGGCCACAAGGGCACATTGCTGGCCCACACACAACCTGCCAAAAGACCTCACACTTCATGTATACTTATATATACTCCACCTGGAGTACTGTGTGCAGTTCTGGAGCCCCCAATACAAGAAGGACATGGAACTGCTGGAGCGGGTCCAAAGGAGAGCCACGAAGATGATCAGCGGGCTGGAGCACCTCTGCTATGAGGACAGGCTGAGAGAGTTGGGGCTCTTCAGCCTGGAGAGGAGAAGGCTTCGAGGAGACCTCATAGTGGCTTTCCAGTATTTGAAGGGAGCCTACAGGAAAGCTGGGGAGGGACTATTCACACGGTCTAGTAATGTTAGGACGAGGGGGAATGGGTTTAAGCTGGAAGAGGGGAGATTCCGACTGGATGTTAGGAGGAAGTTCTTTACAGTGAGGGTGGTAAGGCACTGGAACGGGTTGCCCAGGGAGGTTGTGGATGCTTCCTCCCTGGAGGCGTTTAAGGCCAGGCTGGATGAGGCCTTGAGCAACCTGCTCTAGTGGGAGGTGTCCCTGCCTATGGCAGGGGGTTGGAGCTGGATGATCCTTGAGGTCCCTTCCAACCTAAACCATTCTATGATTCTATGATTCTATATAATTTGTATAAGATTTTAATTTTTCTTAGTATTATTTCATACAAGAGCCCTGGAAGAAATTCTGATTTAACAATCTAGAAAAGCCTCTGCAAGCAATTACTATTAGATTTACTGTAACTTCCAGTTAATAAGCCACGGTGTTTTCATCTCAAAATTGCAATGTGCTGCATATCCCCATATATAAAGCTTCAAACAGTGATAAATGGTTCTTGAATTTTCTTGAACTAAGAGAGTATAACCACATAATTTTACAAAATGCACTGCAGTTCATGGATACTTATTTCCTTTCTGTCGCTTCTGTGCAGTGGAATCTAATAGTATTTAATTTAAATAAATATGCAAATATGACTCATGGCCTTAGTCAGAAACTAGTAAAAAAAAGTTAAACAGTACACAGAGTCCTGTTGGCTAAACTAAGAAGGAAAACACAGAATTTTATTAACTCATCTAAGATATGATATAAATGCTTCAAGGGGCCAGAAGAAAGCTGGGGACAGAGTTTTGAGCAGGGCCTGTTGTGGCAGGCCGAGGGGGGATGGTTTGAACTGCAAGAGGGAGATTAAGAGTAGAGAGAAGGGAGAAATATTTGACAGAGAGGATGGGGAGAGCCTGTCCCAGGCTGCCCAGAGAGGTGGGAGCTGCCCTATGGCTGGCACCACTGTGGGTCAGGTTGTGTGGGGCTGTGAGCAACCCACTCTGCGTGCAGCTGTCCCTGCTAACTGCAGGGCCCTTGGACTGGATGGGCTTGAAAAGTCCCTTCCAACTCAAATTAATCAATGACCCTTTTGAGCTGGCAGTGTGCCCAGGTGGCCAAGGGAGCCAATGGCATCCCGGCCTGCATCAGGAATGGTGTGGCCAGCAGGAGCAGGGAGGTCATTCTGCCCCTGTACTCTGCACTGGTTAGACCACACCTTGAGTCCAGTTCTGGGCCCCCCAGTTTAGGAGGGACATTGAGATGCTTGAGCATGTCCAGAGAAGGGAAACGAGGTTGGTGAGAGGCCTCGAGCACAAGCCCTACGAGGAGAGGCTGAGGGAGCTGGGATTGTTTAGCCTGGAGAAGAGGAGGCTCAGGGGAGACCTTATTGCTGTCTACAACTACCTGAGGGGTGGTTGTGGCCAGGGGAAGGTTGCTCTCTTCTCTCAGGTGGCCAGCACCAGAACGAGAGGACACAGCCTCAAGCTACACCAGGGGAAATTTAGGCTTGAGGTGAGGAGAAAGTTCTTCACTGAGAGAGTCATTGGACACTGTAATGGGCTGCCCAGGGAGGTGGTGGAGTCGCCGTCCCTGGAGCTGTTCAAGGCAGGATTGGACGTGGCACTTGGTGCCATGGTCTAGCCTTGAGCTCTGTGGTAAAGGGTTGGACTTGATGATCTATGAGGTCTCTTCCAACCTTGGTGATACTGTGATAAACCAAGCAATTTTGAAGAAATATCCCTGTTGCTGAGACACAGAGAACAGTTGAATAGATCATCTAATAATGCCAGAGATAATATAATTTGCACTTCAGAACTACAGTTGAAGCCTAGGTAGAAAGGGTTTTGTCATGTTTATATGTATGCTGTATAGAATATTTTAATTGAAACACTTCATAAATATCCTTATATACACCTAAACTGTTTCCACAGACAAAAAGAGGCTGATGCATATGCATAGGCTGTCTTTTTCTACCATCTCCTTGGGATTCAAATGCTGTTAAATAGTGCAAAATATACAGTGATATAGCATTTATAGAGAGAGAGATAAAGGTCCTGTCATCTTTTATCAATCAGTGGAAATAAATGCAAAACTGAAAAATTAGAGTTTTACAGTCCTAGTGACCTGGCATCTCAAAGTCTTACCCCACATTTAATGAAATCTAGCTTGCCCAGCTCAAAGCAGATTCTGGTCTTTGAGGAACTGGCCAACTATTATTGAAAATTGGAGGTATAAACATTTAAAGAAAAGGAATTCTGGAATTATAAATATCCTGAACAGTCACAACAAAGGAGCAGAAAGAGTGTTGAAACACGCATTCTCCTTCATGCTTTCTGAGACTGCATTCCTAACTATCCAAATGGGATTTTTATAAATACTACCAACCGTTTAAATATTTTTATTTCACAAGAGGTGCAGTGTAGAACCATCTACATTCCTGGTAGTGCTTTCCAAATCTTTTGGATTCTACCTTTGAGTACATATTCCCAGAAGCAAAAATTTTATTTTTTCACTCAGTTTGCAGAGCTTAGGACTCAAAACTCTTCAGTTCTAATGAGCCATAGGACTAACATCTGATAGGCAAATTTGCCTGTGCTCTACGTGAAGACATGATGTGCTAGTTTGAAGCTAGCTAGAACGTTTTGGTGAGAAGAATTAGATTACAGGCTGTGGAAGGAAAACAATGGTGATGACTACTTCGCTCATAGGCTTGCTGAGATGTATAAAAATAAGAATCAAAACATAGATAAACATTTCTGCTGCTGGCAAGCTTGGAGCTGTATCTCTCTTTTAACCTCACCCTCCATTTCTTTAAATAATCCACTTTGCTTCCTAACCCCCTGGCCGAGCCTCCATTCTTCCTTGGGACTGGGGTAAGGTTGAGAGGGGTAGGGGGAAGGTGAAAGGGCAGTTGGGATCCCCACCTGGGGACTCAGGTTTCTGGGAGGGCTGTTGTGTTTCTGTATTACCTTTTACCTTGCCTATTTCTGTATGTAACTGTATATACTGTAAATATCTGCTTGTATATTGTGCTAGCTGTAAATATAAGCTTCATTCAATTTCCAGAGCTGGCTGAGTCTAGTCTGGGTGATTTCTAAAGTGTGGGGGGGAAGGGAAAAAACCAAACCATCACACATGCACATGTAATTTTATACACAACAAACCTACCCTTACCTAACCAAANGCCAGCACCAGAACAAGAGGACACAGCCTCAAGCTACACCAGGGGAAATTTAGGCTTGAGGTGAGGAGAAAGTTCTTCACTGAGAGAGTCATTGGCTACTGGAATGGGCTGCCCAGGGAGGTGGTGGAGTCACCGTCCCTGGAGCTGTTCAAGGCAAGGTTGGACATGGCACTTGGTGCCATGGTCTAGCCTTGAGCTCTGTGGTAACGGGTTGGACTTGATGATCTATGAGGTCTCTTCCAACCTTGGTTAATACTGTGATACTGTGATACTGTGATGTTTACAAGCTGTGGACTTTAGACAATGCCACAAACTAGCTGGCAAGGTATATGAACTAGACAAAGATTCCTCATACAGATACAAACATTACTCATTACTCCATTCAGAACTCGTTTGTGAGAAATCGTCTCTGACTTATGAGGCAAACAATTAAGCCAGCAAATCATTGCTCCTTGTGGATGTTTTCTAGTAACACAGCACATTTTAAGATACCGCTCACCACACTCACCAAGATTTATTAGGTGCATCAAAAGGACAATACTTGTACATCTGACTTTGTTTAAAAATTTGTGCATGAAGCACTGGATAACCAAAAAAAAACCAAAAACAACCCCCCAAACAACCAAGTAAGATACAAGTAAATCAAAAGCAGGCACTCAGTTTTCTTGTTTAGATCAAACTCAATATCCTTAGGATACATAAGAGATGTCATGAAGTATAAGGCCAGAATTAGGTCTTCTGATGTAGATCAATCTTCTCCCTTCATTCTCACCCCAACAATTTGCTCTGTAGTGTTGCCTCTTTTCAGACACTGTAGTAATGGCTGCTAGCTACATCTCCTCTTCTATCCATATTAACCTGAAGGTTAGCATAAGCCTGTCTTTCAGACCCGTTTCCATCTAAAAGGAAAAATTATTATAAATGCCACTAATTTATCCTTTTTTCTTTAGGTCTTCTCTTATATGATGTGGGGAGGCCTGTGGATGTGGTCTATCTGGACTTCAGCAAGGCCTTTGACACTGTCCCCCACAGCAAACTGCTGGCTAAGCTGTCAGCCCACGGCTTGGATGGCAACACTCTGTGCTGGGTGAGGAACTGGCTGGAGGGCTGAGCCCAGAGAGTGGTGGTGAATGGTGCCACATCCAGCTGGCGGCTGGTCACTAGTGGTGTCCCTCAGGGATCAGTGCTGGGCCCCATCCTCTTTAACATCTTCATAGATTATCTGGATGAGGGCATCGAGTCAGTCATCAGCAAGTTTGCAGATGACACTAAGCTGGGGGCTGATGTGGCTGGGTTGGAGGGCAGAAGGGCTCTGCAGTGGGACCTTGACCGCCTGGACAGATGGGCAGAGTCCAATGGGATGGCATTCAATGGCTCCAAGTGCAGGGTGCTGCACTTTGGCCACAACAACCCCATGCAGAGATACAGGCTGGGGTCGGAGTGGCTGGAGAGCAGCCAGACAGAGAGGGATCTGGGGGTGCTGATTGATACCCGCCTGAACATGAGCCAGCAGTGTGCCCAGGTGGCCAAGAGAGCCAATGGCATCCTGGCCTGCATCAGGAATGGTGTGGCCAGCAGGAGCAGGGAGGTCATTCTGCCCCTGTACTCTGCACTGGTTAGACCACACCTTGAGTACTGTGTTCAGTTCTGGGCCCCCCAGTTTAGAAGGGACATTGAGATGCTTGAGCGTGTCCAGAGAAGGGCAACGAGGCTGGTGAGAGGCCTCGAGCACAGCCCTACGAGGAGAGGCTGAGGGAGCTGGGATTGTTTAGCCTGGAGAAGAGGAGGCTCAGGGGAGACCTTATTGCTGTCTACAACTACCTGAGGGGTGGTTGTGGCCAGGGGGAGGTTGCTCTCTTCTCTCAGGTGGCCAGCGCCAGAACGAGAGGACACAGCCTCAGGCTGCGCCAGGGGAAGTTTAGGCTCGAGGTGAGGAGAAAGTTCTTCACTGAGAGAGTCATTAGCTACTGGAATGGGCTGCCCAGGGAGGTGGTGGAGTCGCTGTCCCTGGAGCTGTTCAAGGCAAGATTGGACATGGCACTTGGTGCCATGGTCTAGCCTTGAGCTCTGTGGTGAAGGGTTGGACTTGATGATCTGTGAGGTCTCTTCCAACCCTGATGATACTATGATATGATATGATATGATATGATATACATCTATATATCTCAGTTACAAAAATACAACATTAGTATTCTCTAAGGAATCTAAATAAATCACATGTTGCTCCAAATGCCCATAGAATTTCAAGAGGGAATACATGTGTTTCCAAAATGCCCAAACAACTAGATATTTCACAAGGGAGGGGAAAAAAAGCAACACCCAAAAAACCAAAACAAAAAAAACCCAGATATTACATCCAAACATTAAAAATAAAGCCATGATCATAAATCTCTCCTTTTCTAAAAGAGTGAAACAGCACTGAGATTCCTACCCAGCCTTAAAAATGTTTTCAGAGTATTGTGTCCAAGGGTCTCAATTAGCCTGATACAAAAGACTTGCTTTTGCTGTTACCTCAGAGAGGAAAATTGTAAGACAATACTTTTTTTAAAACACAATGTAGACAAAACAATCTTTCTTCAATCCCAGAAGCGCAGAGTGTGGTGACAAGTACCACAACTTACACTGTTGATGATAACATAGGTTGTAACTGTTTTGGCTTCATAACATCATATAGCACACCCAATAAAACAAGTATTTTCAACTGCAGATTTACTAGACTGTCCTGTGGCTTCCCAGATTGTTTTGGGCTTTTTTACAGACTGCTTCTCTGTATATCAATAATCTATTTTAACTTTTTCTTGTTGTTATAAACACCAGAGTATTTCAAAGAAGGCTATTGCAGGCCTTTTTTCATGTTCTCGAAAATTACAAATGCTGAGTTTTGCCTGTATAACTTGCCATATCTACACACTATGAGTAAGATCAAGATGAAGCAGAGATTCCCCTGTAGCCCTAGGTGAAGAACACAGTGAGAAAGGCTATTGGCCTGTAGCCCATGGAGGCTAACAGTGGAGCAGATATCCACCTACAACCCATGGAGGACCCTACATGGGAGCAGGTGGATGCCCGCAGGAGGCTATGACCCCATCACAAACTCATGCTGCTGCAGGGCATATGGACTTGTGGAGAGTGGATGATGAAATTTGCTGGCAGGATTTGTGACCCTACGGGGAGCAGCACCTCTTCCTCAAGGACTGCACCCTGAGGAAGTGACCTATGTTGGAGCACCTTGTAAAGAACTGCAGCCTGTTGGAAGGACTCATGTAGAAGGACTGTCTTGAGGGACAGTCTTGACTGTCTTGACATGTTGAAGGACTGTCTTGACTGTGTTGAAGGACATGCCTTGAAAGACTGTATCCCATGGGAGAGAACTTACGCTGGGGCAGGTTTAGAGTGGGAGTCCTTTCTGCTGAGAAAGGAGCAACAGAAGCAATGTGTGATGAACTGACTACACCTTCCATTCCTTGTTGCTTTGCCGTAGAGGGAGAGGAGGCAGAAAAAAACAGGAGTAGAAAGTTAAGCCTGGAAAGAAGGGAAGAGTGTGGAGAAGGTGTATTAAGAATTGGGTTTATTTCTCATTGTCCTACTCTGATTTGATCAGTAATAAATTAAATTAAATTCCCCAAGTTGAGGCTGTTTAGTCCCCAATGGAAATTCATTATTTGTTTTTCTGTCCTTACCTGGACCCATGAGTTCTCCATTATAATTTCTCTCCTCTGTTTACCTGAGGAGGTGAGTGACAGAGTGGCATTGGTGGGGAGACCTGGTATCCAGCTAAAGGCAATTCACTGCAACCCAAATCCAGGGTAGCAGAAAGAACTTGGTGTGGTACTTAGAAACACCATTGATCTATCTTATATACTTTAATATTTATACGATACTGTGAACATCCATGTCCAAAACATGTCCCTAAGCCTGGAGGCCTGAGAGTTTTCTCATCATATTTGTCAGAACTCTAAATTCTTGCTACTGGGAAACTATGGAGCCGTTGATGGACTGGGCATGCCTGGTTTATCTCATGCTGAGCTCAGTCAAGAGTAACATAGAAGAATTTTCCCACATAGCTTACCTCCGAGAGCCTATGAGTAGTGCTTGGAAAATTGCAAACTGTCCCCAGACCCCCAAAACAATGTACACAGAGAGAGGGTATCTAAATTCAGTACTGAAGCCATTTATAGTGCATACATGATTTGGAACTAGAGAACAAATTTCTATAACTAAGATCACCTTTTCACAGTGAGAGTGAAATTATTTCTTTTTAAATAACTCTGTGAGAGTAGTCAAACACTACAACAGGTTGCCCAGAAAAGTTGTGGAGTCTCTGTTCTTTTAAGTTCATCTGTTCTGGATGATCCTACTTTGAGCAGGGGGTTTGAATCAACAATCTCCATAGACCCTTTCCAGTCACATCTATTATGTGATAATACAAGCAAGAATTCCAAATATTTGCCTCTCACAGTAAGAAGGACACTGAGTTGCTGGAGCATGACCAGAGAAGGACAACAAAGCCAGTGAAGGTCCTGGAGAACAAGTCTTAAGAGTACCAGTGGAGATAATTGGCACTGTTTAGTCTGGAGGAGAGTGAGCTGAGAGAGGAGACCTTATTGGTCCCTACAACTACCTGAAATGAGGTTGCAGTAAGGTGTGTGTTAGTCTCTTCTCCCTGATATCATGATTGGATGAGTGAAAATGCCAAGGTAGGTTTAGATTGCATATTAGGAAAAATATACTGACTGGAAAAGTGGTCAGACGTGGGAGTAAGCTGTGCAGGGAGATGGTGGAGTCATTGTCACTGAAGGTCTTCAAAAAACGTGTAGAAATGGCACTTCCAACATGGTTTGTGGCCATAGTGGTGTTAGGTCACTGGTCAGACTCAATGATCTTAGAGGTCTTTTCCAACAAACAATTGTATGATTCTATGACTCTACATATATTTTGAACAGTTGTTCTCATCTTTCAATAGGATGTAACTGAGGCCTTGATCCAGCTTCTTTGCACTTAGTAGTCTTACAACTGATCTATTCTAGCTTCTGTTATAACTCAGGTTGTCTGGTTTGTTAAAAAAAACGTATCAAAACAAGGGTTGGACAAAGGTCTGAAGTATCTGTAATTGCAGCCCTTCAAATCAGTTCTCTCCTTGGTCAGCAGGGAAGCGGCCCAAGCATCTTGGTATCCAGCCACATATTTGAGAACAGAATGTCTATTTGAAGTAGGGAAACCTCCATCTGAGATGCCATCAGATAGAGTAAGAACAGGAAAAAGCACATCTTTGTGTCCTGTATCATACCTATTCTTGTAATCAGTGAATTTTTCTTCCTGATTCTTTTAAATAAACAGCTACTGAAATCCGAGTACAGACTGTCATTAGCACAAAATAACTGCTCAGTGAAAAATGTAGATTATATTAAGTCCTTCTCCTTAAGCACCAGGAAATAAACCAAACACAAATATTTCATTTTGCCAGGTTGTATACAAAAAATTAAAAATTTTATCCATACACAACCCATTCATTTTTTTTATATGTGTATTGAGCCTCAACACTGCCATATTTGGAAATGCTGAATTACATTTAAGGCTTTCATGCCAGCATTGCAACAACTTGTAACAACATGGAAGCTTGTAAACAAGAGAATATTTGAATTCAATCTAAGTCCTACATTTCATTAAAATGCAGGGAAAAAATCAGTTTTACTTTCTCAGTGATAGTCATACTGACCGATAGGTTTATTTAGATATACACATTAAAAAGCTATGCTAATCATTAACATTTTTAACCAGCACACTTTTTGTGTTCTAAACCTGGGTCACAACCCCATGCAACACTACAGGCCTGGAGAAAGCTGATTGCGCAGAAGGACCAGGGGGAATTGACTGACCACTAGCTGAATGTGAATCCATCAGTGTGCCTAGTGTGAGAAACAACAACAAGAACATTATTATTTCCCTGTACTCAGCACTGATGAGGCTACATCTTGAATACTGTGTTTGAAGACCGTTTTGGGGCCCTTACAAGAAGAAAGACACTGAAGTCCTGGAGTGGGTCCAGAGAAGGGCAGTGAAGATAGTGAAGGGTCTGAGAAACAGGTTTTATGGAGAGTGGCTCAGAGAATTGTGATTGTGTCATCTGGTGAAGATGGGGTGTCTCTGAAACTACCTGTAAGGAGGTTGTAGTGAGGCAGGTATCCACCTTTACTCCCTAGTGACAAGTGATAGAATGAGGAAAAATGGCTTCGAGTTGCATCCGGAGAGGTTTATATCGGGTATTAGAACAAACTTCTTCACTGAAAGGTTATCAAACACTGGAATAGGCTCCTCAGGGAGATGGCTGAATCACTATCCCTGGAGGTGTTTAAAAGGTGCACGAATATGGTGCTAAGGTTTAGAACCAGAATTGGTACAGTTAGATAACAGCTGTGCTCAATGATCTTAAAGGTATTTGTGCTAGTTTGAGCCTAGCTGGCATGTTTTGGTGAGAAGAACTAGATGATAGGCTGTAAAATGAAAACAATGGTGAGGTCTACTTCCCTCACAGTCTTGCTGGGATGTGTAAAGAAGAAAGGCAAAGCAAGGATTAGGGCACTTGCTTCTTCTCTTCGCTGGGGA
>WAAF01010230.1:1343-14904 GCA_013400475.1 Tricholaema leucomelas | reverse complement strand
ATGAAATATATTGTATTTTATAATAATTAACATGATCACAGGATTATTTTTATCAGTGGCATGCCCTAGTGTTATTTTAGAGCTCTGGGTGAGAAGTCATTGAAGCAATTGCTGCTGTCCTAATAGAAAGTGAAACCTTTCCACTACCCATAGGAGAGGCTATGAACTGCCTAGGAAGAGCTTCTGCAAAAACGTGAATATTCTGCCTCTTATATACAACAGTACTGAAAAACTGATGGAAGACCCATAGAAGTACTTAAAATGTAAAGAACACATATCTTCTTGTGAAAGGCTATCAAAAGATTAATCTTGCATCAGAAAGGAGTATGATCTGATTAATGCTAACATATATGGAGACAACATGAAGCAAGGCCTAAAACTTCGAACAAGACAACACTAAACAAATAGGCATAACATATTAACAAGAAGAATAATTAACAACTGGAGAAACTTCAGAAAACTGGAATGAGTTTCCCATTCTTGACACAGGTAGGTTAAGACCAGATGTTGTTCTGAAGATATCACAGTATCACAGTATCGTCAGGGTTGGAAGAGACCTCATAGATCATCAAGTCCAACCCTTTACCACAGAGCTCAAGGCTAGACCATGGCACCAAGTGCCACGTCCAATCCTGCCTTGAACAGCTCATATACTCAAGTTTGCATAGCAATTAATTAAAGGAAAACTCATCCCACAGAATAGATAATGTCAGTCCAAATAACTACAAATGTCTGGCTTCGTAATCAATAAATATGTAAACTCTCTTGTGTTTTATTGGAAACTGAGAGTATTTAATGTCTTACCAGAAGTTCAACCCTAATTGGTTTGGCAAAAGAGAATATGTTCATGGTTTCTCCATACATAACTTTGGCCCAATAGAGTAAGTGTCAAATTTGCCACAGAACTTAAGAAAACCAGACCTTTGGTCAGTTAGTAGCATTTAGCAGTAGAGAAAAAAACTGCAGCAGTCTTTGACAGTTTCCCTTAACCTCCATAATTAGTTAATGTTGTAATTATTAATATAATACACATTATATTAAGATATCTCACTAATCATAGAAACACAGAATGGCTTAGGTTGGAAGGGACTTCAGGGATCACTTCTTCCAGCCATGGGCCCCTATGGGCACCTCTCAACTGGACTGAGCTACTCAAGGCCTCATCCAGCCTAGCCTTGAACATCTCCAAAGAGGAAGAAAAACCCCAAAGGAAGAGGCAAGGCAGATAAGGCAGATTTTAGTGGCAGCAGTATATTGTCTAGAACACACCGTATTGTCTCTTAACAGTGCTGAGAGCCCAGTTATGCTTATTAAAATGTTCTGTACCACACAAACAGAATTAATTCCTATTAGTTGGCCCAGATAAGGGATATCATACTCAGGAAAATGTACACAAGTGAACATGAAAAAATATACATAAATTAAAATAAGTATGCAGAATTAGATGAGAATTTGAACTACTCCCAGGTGTCCAAAAGTTCTTCAGGGGCATTAACAAAACTGTTTCTCAAATGGACCATTCCTAGCACTTCCTCTGCACTGCTAGGGTCCCCTTTCAAGGTGTTTCTTGTGTGAATGTTCATTCATTCAGATCCCTTTACAAATTCCTTCAGTTGCCTCATGGTACATTGCCAGCGTTGCACCATGGGATGAACAACTCTGGGGTCATCAATATGATTAGATGGTCGTTCTCTGTTTTATTTCCGTGTTACAGTGAGTTATGTGATACTTGGAAGAGGCCTGCACAGCTAACTTAGCTTGGGATTGTTACTTGTGGAAGGTACACGGTTGGTCCAGGGTTATCGGCATGGTACACACAGGGTGATATTACAATAACAATCTACGGGGCCAGCCCCTGGGCTGGCTAACCCGGCCCCCTTGGGCTGGATGACTCTGCCCACATGCAGCTGGCACTCCACCCCCTGCAGCTGCATGTGGAATGCTATTGTTTACCGCCCAGTATCTTAAGCCCAAGATGGACTCAAGGACGCTTCCCAGCGCTGGTGCTCATATTTATCATTTCATGTCCTGTTAGCAAAAATCTCTCCACAGTATATCTACCACTTTTAAAAGAATACCCCAGGTACTTCTATCTTCTTTCACAAGTAATTTAAAAGAAATAGAAATGCTGACTTTTCTGACTGGTTCTGTCAGTAGTTTATGCCACTTAATACTAATTGCTTCTCAAGCTAGGCACTTCCTTACTAAATCATCTAGAGGCCTATCTATCTCTACTGTATTGCCAGATTTTATTTCCATAAATTGAGACTGAAAAATAAGTTCATTGGAGACTCATATGAGTTTTACAGATTTTTCAAATATTATTCTTGGTTCATATACAAAGAAAAAAAAATAACCCCAAACCAATTAAAAAAAAAAAACCAAAACAACAAAACAAAACCCAAAAATACCCAAACATTTTTAATGTCATCTTTCAAAATACTCCTCTTCTGGGCACCCCTACTTAATGTTGTACTACTACCAACTGTGGGACTTGACTTTGTTTCCTTTCATCATGCTTGTGATACGATCTGTTGTGAATTTTATTTTTTTAAGATTTTTTTTTTTTAAGTGATCATTTATACAATGTTTAATGAACTGAGAATTTGTCACCTTTATTTTCATGGTAGCTAAACTGCTATTCAGCAGAGCTGTTGTTTGCTAACGACATGCCATTTGTCTTCTTCTTCACTCTTATTTATTTAATTAATTAATTATTCTTTTTTCCTCCTCAAGGCAAAGTCAGTGATAGTCCTGAAGAAAAGTAAGGCGATATATTAATATTTGACAATGACATCTATGCCCAGGCTTTCATTCAAGGCTGCACTCGCTTGAACTGTGAGTGATGAATCCTGAAGGAAAAATTAATATAGATTTTTTAATTAATGTAGATTTTTTTTAAGGGGGAAGAAAGAANTGCAGTGCCAAAGAGACTAACCAATACCCTCTAGGAAAAAAAAAAAGAGAAAGAAAAAAGAAGAAAGAGAAGAAGAAGAAGAAGAAGAAGAAGAAGAAGAAGAAGAAGAAGAAGAAGAAGAAGAAGAAGAAGAAGAAGAAGAAGAAGAAGAAGAAGAAAGAAGAAGAAGAAGAAGAAGAAGAAGAAGAAGAAGAAGAAGAAGAAGAAGAAGAAGAAAGGAGAAGGAGGAGGAGGAGGAGGAGGAGCAGCAGCAGCAGCTCATTTTTTAATGGCAGGAGAAATTCCCCTTATTGTGCTCATGTAAGTTGAATAATTTGAGAGGATTCTCTTCAGTGTTGTCATTAAATGCCATAAAAAATTGATGAAGACCAACCATGAAAATTCTAGATGAAAAAGTAGTTTGGGGAAGCCATAAATCACGAGAAAGCTTTGTACAAAATTATTGTCTGACCCATAATTAGAGCCCTCTGAGAACAATGTTGTACTAAAATAAACCTCTCTGCCAAATTGTGAGACAAACGTGTAGTTACCCTACTGCTGAAGTATTTCTTTGCTCATTGCCTGCAAACATAACGTTTTGCTTTCAGCACCCACACAGAGCTACTCAGAAGAGAAATTGCATATACTGCAGTTGTACAATTAGTCAGTTGGTTAGATTGTAAGTAACTGCTCATCTCTGCCAGTTAAGCAAAATGGCATTATAAATATGCTTAATGAGAGTATAAATATAACTCTTCTTCCTCTGCATTTGCAGTGAATTTTCATGAGTCCTCTAACACAGGACAGAATGAAAACTCAGAGGTGTTAAAGTTACACTTCAGATTTCTTGCCCTTTAAAGGGCAGGGGATAGCACTTGGCATTTAAACAGGCTGCCTGCAAGGATGGTGATTCAAAGCAGAAATTAACTCAGAGTGGGAATTCACAGTGAGACTTCATGATTATTTTCTCACCATTTATGGAAAGACCTAATGCTATTAATGCAGGTGCTTGTTTCAAGAAATGCTAATTCTGGGGAATGGACAGATTTTGGTGTCACATATTGTCACAAGACTTTAGAAGCTATGTTGTAACACTTAAGACAGGAAATTTCTTTGCAGAGATTATGAACCTATGAGAATAATTCCAACATTAATGACAAGTCTGCCACAAATATCTGTGGAGAAGGCACTCTAAGGTATTGCTCTTTCTGTCTCACAAAAAGAATGAAAAAAATCCTTCAAATTGCTGAGATGAGATAAAAATATTTTCTATCTTTCCTTTTCCTTATTCCTCTACACCACAAGTATATGCCATGCAGAGTGAAATAGGCAAGAGTGGACAGACAGACAGACTACTATAGATGACAAATACAGACTTAGGTCCAACAGTCTGATAGATCAGTGAAGAATTCATATTACCTACTGACAGTTGTTCAGTGCTCCTAGGTTCTGGATACTGCCGTCTATGTACTAGAGGACCATATCTTAATTTGTAAGCACTGTTGTTATGGTTTGGGTGTTAACCTCCCCCCTGCACTTAAAAAAGTCACCCAGACTAGACTCAGCAGCTGGAAATTAAAGAAATGAAGCTTTATATTTGCATCTTAGCACAATATACAAGCAGATATTCGACAATATATACAGTTATATACAGTAATAGAAAAGTTAAAAAGTAATACAGAAACACAACAGCCCTCCCAGAAACCAGAGGCCCCAGGAGGGGCTCCCAACCACCCTTCCACCTTCTTCCCACCCCTCTACCTTATCCTAGACTTTGCCTTATGTTCCAGGTGAGTTTGGAGGATCGGCCAGGGAGGTTAGGAAGCAGACAGATTAGTTAGGCAGCAAGTTAGAGAGAAGCGCAGTCCAAAGCCAGAGAGCAAACTGTGTTACTTATATTTATGTTCTTGGATTTGTGCATCTCAGCAAGCCTGTGAGTAAAGTAGACATCACCATTGTTTCCTCTTCACAGCCTATAATCTAATTCTTCTCAACAAAATATCCCAGATAGGCTCAAACTAGCACAACCATAAGCTCTCTAAAAATTAGACCTCATGGTGAACACAGTCAATAGAGCTGTGTTAAACGCCATTGTATGGATCCATAGCAAAGCCACAGCACACATTGTTCTTGCTTTGTGGCCATTTTACTTTCTGTGGTGGCTACACTGCTACCAGGACTTATTACTTTAAAGCCAGTTTAATTCACATTCGTGTTCTTTCCACTGACTCCAACATGAACAGTTGCAATACTCTCAGGAGATCTTTTACTGCAAGTGCTCTCAGAAAATCTGTATTGTGTTAAAAATAAAGGTTTATGCTATTAGTCTAGAAAAAGTATTCCTACACTAGTAGGTCTATGGGCAAGTGGGTCTAAGTTTTTCCAAGATATGTGATAACACACCATTTAGGAGAATCTCTAGAAGTAAATTCAGTAAAACCAGCTAATTCAGCATACGTACAAGACTGTTTATGTTTCATCTGTTGTCCCTTCTATTACAATATTACAATATTCCTTCTATTTCAATATTGATGAACCAACCAGTGCTTTACTACTTTTTAAAATATTTTTTTTAAATTATCATAGAATCAACCAGGTTGGAAGAGACCTCCAAGATCATCCACTCCAACCTAGCACCCAGCCCCGTCCAATCAACTACATCATAGCACTAAGTGCTTCATCCAGTCCTTTTGTGAACAGCTCTCGGGACGGTGACTCCACCACCTCCCTGGGCAGCCCATTCCAATGGCAAATCACTCTCTCTGGCAAGAACTTCCTCCTAACATCCAGCCTATACTTCCCTCAGCACAACTTGAGGCTGTGTCCCCTTGTTCTGTTGCTGGTTGCCTGGCAGAAGAGACCAACCCCCACCTGGCTACAACCTCCCTTCAGGTAGTTGTAGACAGCAATGAGGTCACCCCTGAGCCTCCTTTTCTTCAGGCTAAACAACCCCAGCTCCCTCAGCCTCTCCTAACAGGGCTGTTTTCCAGGCCCAGGCCCCTCACCAGCTTTGTTGCCCTTCTCTGGACACATTCCAGCACCTCAGCATCTCTCTTGAATTGAGAAGCCAAGAACTGGACACAGTACTCAAGGTGTGGCCTGACCAGTGTTGAGTACAGGGGAAGAAGAACCTCCCTTATCCTACTGGCCATAGTGTTTCTGATCCAGGCCAGGATGCCATTGGCTCTCTTGGCCACCTGGGCACACTGCTGGCTCATCTTCACCTTCTATCTACCAGGACCCACAGGTCTCTTTCTGCCTGGCTGCTCTCCAGCCACTCTGTCCCCAGTCTGTAGCACTGCTTGGGGTTGTTGTGGCCAAAATGTATGACCCTGCACTTGGCCTTGTTAAATCTCATCCCATTGGCCTCTGCCCACCCATCCAGCCTGTCCAGGTCCCTCTCCAGGGCTCTCCTACCTTCCAACAGATCCAACACCTGCTCCTACCTTGGTGTCATCCACAAACTTACTGATGCTGGACTCAATCTCCTTGTCCAGATCATCAATAAAGATGTTGAACAGAACTGGGCCCAGCACTGATCCTTGGGGGACACCATTAGCAACTTACTGCCAACTGGATGTGGCACCATTCACCAACACTCTCTGGGCCCGGCCTTCCAGCCAGTTCTTGACCCATATCAGAGTGAATCTGTCCAAGCCATGGGCTGCCAGCTTGGCCAGGAGCTTGTTGTGGCAGACAGTGTCAAAGGCTTTGCTGAAGTCCAGGTAGACTACATCCACAGCCTGCCCCACATTCACCTGGCAGGTAACCTGATCATAAAAGGAGATCAGGTTGGTCAGGCAGGACCTGCCCTTCCTAAACCCCTGCTGGCTGGGCCTGATTCCTTGGCCATCCTGTAGGTGCTTTGTGATGGCACTCAAGATGACCTTTTCCATGACCTTGTGCAGCCCTGAGGTCAGGCTGACAGGTCTGTTATTTCCTCATTTCTCCTTCCAGCCCCTCTTGTGGATGGGCATCACATTGGCCAGCTTCCAGTCTTCAGGGACCTCTCCAGTGAGCCAGGACTGTCGATAAATGACAGAGAGTGGCTTGGCCAGCTCATCTGCCAGCTCTTTCAGAACCCTAGGGTGGATCCTATCTGGTCCCACGGACTTGTAAGGATCCAAGTGGTTTGTCAGGTCCCTTACTTCTTCCTCATGGATTACAGGGGGACTACACTGGTCCCTGACTCCATCTGCCAGCTCAGGAGGCCGATTGTCCTGGAGACAACCTGTCCCACTACTGAAGACTGAGGCAAAGAAGGTGTTAAGCACCTCTGCCTTTTCCTCATCCTTTGTCACTATGTTCCCCTCTCCATCTAATAAGGAGTGGAGGTTGTTCTTGGCCCTTCTTTTGCCATTAAGATACTTATAGGAACATTTTTTTTATTCTCCTTGACAGCAGCAGCCAACCGAAGTTCTAAATGGCCTTTTGCCTCTTTAATTTTTTTCCTACAAGACCTAACGACATCCTTGAACTCTTCTTGGGATATTTACAAGAATATAGATTTTTTTTTTTTAATGGATATTTTCAAGGAGGAAGATGCTATGTTATGCTATGCTATCCTATTACTTAGAAAATCTAGGCAAAAATTCCCATGACACTTCCATGTTCAAGGTGCATATTGATGATCATCATGATGATGTCTGTCTCAAGTTGCTTACTGCTCTGTGAATTCTGAATAATTTATTTATCATTCTTTAGAAGTCTAAATTTCCCAACTCCTTCACTCTTTCCTAAGCAGATTTGAGTTTCACAGTTACTGAAATTGATCTTGGAAAACCACATCTTAGAGTAGTTTCTTTCTTGCCCAAAAAGGCCTCCACCTCCTGGGATGTGTTTTGAGGTTTTTTCTGGTTAGTTTTGTTAAGGACTGTATCTAACCTGTCTTATCTGAAATATGTTCTTTGGCTTCACATTTGAAATATGGGACTTTTTTTGCATGAACAGAGACTGACAGGATCAAATCCCTGGTATGCATAACCATCAGGCTTTTGAAGTCAGTAATACTGACTCTGAGCAAGGGTTCAATAATGTCAGCAGTTCACAAGCTGACACAAAGTTTGCTAAACATCTTACATGCAAATATAAACTAAAGGTTCTTGATGCAGTGTTTGAAATATAAACTCTGTAGTGTGATGGCTGATAGTACAACTGTGACAATTGTGATAGAAAAGAGTGGAAAAGGGTCAGAAAGCTAGAAGTAGAGAAGAAACTGAGCATTATTTCACTATCCATTATTTAAAAAGAAAACAACACAGTGCCAAAACAGCAAAACTGGAGTCAAAACTTTAAGACAGGGAATTGGTATCTCACTTCTGCCTAGCTCCAAGTTGAAAGGAAATGGGGCTTGGAGCAAATCAGTGGATACACTGAGGGACAGGTCTTTGAGCATAAAAATCCAGAATTACTTATGCAGATTACAGGAACAGACCAAGAAGAATTCATTCCTTTCAACAAAGATCAATGGAAATTCCTTTGCCTGATAAGGAAAATCAATTGTAGCAACTGAGACAAAGTCTGACCGGTGAGGGAGCAGCTCTGCAGAAAGCTCACAGTGAATTTTACAGTTTTTGAAGAAATGGTAACTGAAATAATGAGGCAAACAGTTTTACTTATCTCATATACAAAGCTACTTCACTCATAGGTTTGCCTAGATGCATAAAAGCAAGGACACAAATATAGATAAGATGGTCTGTCAGAGTCTGGTTGATGTCTGTGTTTTCTCTCTGTGCTTCTGCCGTTCCGCTTGGATCTGTGTAATCCAGCTAATCATTCTGCTTCTAACTCCCCTTGCTGATTCTCCCAACTCACCTTGCCATAAGGCAGACTCTGCAATAAGAGAAGGAGGTGGAAAGGAGGTGGAAGGGAGCCCCTCCTGGGGACTCTGAGTCCTGGGAGGGGTATTGTGTTTTTGTATTACTTTTAACTTTATATTTCTGTATATAGTTGTAAATATTTGTAAAATATTGTAAATATCTGCTTGTATATTGTGCTAGGCTGTGAATATAAAGCTTCATTCCTTAGCTTCATTCCTTAGCTTCCACCCAGCTGAGTCTAGTCTGGGTGGTTTCATTGCTGGGGGGAGAGGCAGTTAACTCCCAAACCATCACAGCAATGGAAGAGGAGACACAATAATAGCTGCCTGTTCCAGGAATGCAGTAGCTCAACATGTAATTAAATGTAAGCCAAGAAAAACACAAAGACTGCATCTCCACCTGAATGTTCTCCAAATAAATGGACTTTGGAGAATGGCATCTAAATCCTCAGTTTGTCCGTGTTGAGAGATGTGATGGTTTGGGTGTTCCCTGCCCCCCCACACTTCAGAAATCACCCAGACTAGACTCAGCAGGCTCTGGAAATTTGAATGAAGCTTATACTTACAGCTAGCATAATTTACAAGCAGATATTTACAGTATATACAGTTATATACAGTTATATACAAGGTAAAAAGGTAATACAGAAACACAACTCCCGTCCCAGAAACCTGAGTCCCCAGGAGGGGCTCTCAACTGCCCCTTCACCTTCCCCCTACCCCTCTCAACCTTACCCCAGTCCTAAGGAAGAATGGAGGCTTGGCCAAGGGGGGTTAGGAAGCAAAGTGGATTAGTCAAAAAACGGAGGTTAGAGAGTGAGATCCAGCTCAGAGCTCAGCAGCAGCAGAGGAGAAGACTCCTCCATCTATGTTTTGCTTTTATTCTTATACATCTCAGCAAGCCTATGAGTGAAGTAGACATCACCATTGTTTTCCTTTCACAGCCTGTAATCTAATTCTTCTCACCAAAACGTTCTAGCTAGCTTCAAACTAGCACAAGAGAAAAAAGGTTTGTTCAAGCTACAGAGGAGAATTAGGCTCAAATTCTTCTAAAAAACCAACCAAACAAACAAATAAAACAAATACCCCACACCTAAAGCAGACTGACTGAAAAGAATACAGAGTGAACTCAAGACATGGGTGACATGATTGTTAGATTTAGGGGCCTCATAGCCTATACAAGTCTCAAGAGCACCAAATCTTAGAACAGAGAATGGCATTCTGTGTTTGCTAAAGCCGGGACAACTCATTTAACTTCAATGGAAACTATGCACTGAAGTGGACACTACAAACTCCAGCTTGAGCTTTTTATTTTTAACAGATTACAAAACAGGTATGTACGATTTACATTAGTGTAGCCCTTGAAAACTATGCTTTTTTCTTCTACAGAATTTCATTATCCTTTCCTTTTTCTATAAACATCCAGAGTCTTTCACCCGGGAGAAATGGATTTTCCAGAGCGACTGTTGCGATAGAGGTTGCTCTGGTTGACATGTGTGCTAGTTTGAAGCTAGCTAGCATGTTTTGGTGAGAAGAACTAGATGATAGGCTGAGAAATGAAAACAATGGTGAGGTCTACTTCGCTCACAGTCTTGCTGGGATGTGTACAAAAGAAAGGCAAAACAAAGATTAGGTCACTTTTGCTCTGCACTGCGTGCTGGGCTGTCCTCTTCTGCTTTTGCCTGCTGGGGAGCTCGTGGCTGCTGGCTGCACTCCATCTTGCTTTCTAACCTCACCCTCCCTTTGCTTTTGTGGCTGATTCACTTTTGCTTAATCCCTCTGGCCGAACCTCCATTCTTCCTTGGGACTGGGGTAAGGTTGAGAGGGGTAGGGGGAAGGTGAGGGGTGGTTGAGAGCCCCTCCTGGGGACTCAGGTTTCTGGGAGGGGAGTTGTGTTTCTGTATTACCTTTTTCCCTTGTATATTTCTGTCTATAACTGTATATACTGTAAATATCTGCTTGTAAATTGTGCCAGCTGTAAATATAAGCTTCATTCAAATTTCCAGAGCCGACTGAGTCTAGTCTGGGTGATTTCTAAAGTTGTGGGGTGGCGGGGGATACCCAAACCATCACAACATGCTTTGTGTAAGTATGAGTTACTAACTCAAAAAAACTCTTGGAAAGTTAGGAGGCTATTAAAAAAAAAAAATATCTTGATTTTCCTTAAAAATACTGTTTACAAGATTTTAGATTTTAAATCTTACAGTCTCAAGGAACAAATTAAAACTAGCATGACCACTTTTCTTATGTGCCACCTAACAGATACCTCTGCCTCCTATGAATACTTTATATTTAGGAAACCAGAACTATATTCTGGACATTTTTATACCAGAAAACACTCTGTGTCTGATTTTAAAAGTGAATCATATTGCCTCAATAGTTTACTTCTCCACTCCTGGGCCTCTCTTTGTAACTGCTTTGAGAGCAGCATGTAAGCGTAAGAAGAATCAGTTCATGCATTGTTCTCTACTCAATTGCCATTGTGAGGCAAGTGCTCAGGGCATAGAAGCTGCTCTACAGAGGGACAAAAAGCTGGCATTTCCCAGAGCTAAAGCTCTACAAGAGAAGTGTTTTGTTGTGCAAACATTCATCCTACAGTAGTCCAAAACTACTGTACTAGTACTCAGAGATGTCTGTAAAGTTATGATCTGTCCTAAAAATATAATCAGGGATTTTAACACTCAGAGGAAAAATCTTCACAAGGAGTCAAACACTAGCAAGTGGTTGGCAATATGGTTGTTTGGTCTACATTTCATTCATAAGGCCACTTAAGTAACTATGAAGATACTTGTGAATTTTCTTATGCATATTTTAAAAGCATACAAAATTTGATTCATTAACCATGATGTGTGCTCTGGAATATTCCACAGTTTCCTTTCTTCACCTTGCATCACAGACTTACCTTTTTGTATTTTCTGTTCCCACTAATTACTTTCTCTGTGATTTTTCCCACAAAAAATGATACTGCTTCTTAGCAAAATCTGTAGAATAATTTCCACCCATCTTCCTCCCACTTATGCTAGCATTTCTTCTCCAAAGTACTCTGTTATAATAGATAAAATAGATACCAGTGAAGAAGTATTATGCTAAGAGATGTGCTGAAAAAAAAATGATACTTAATCAACTAGCAACCAGCAACAGAACAAGGGGACACAGTCTCAAGTTGTGCCAGGGGAGGTATAGGCTGGATGTTAGGAGGAAGTTCTTCCCAGAGAGAGTGATTTGCCATTGGAATGGGCTGCCCAGGGAGGTGGTGGCGTCACCGTCCCTGGAGGTGTTCAAGAAAATGACTGGATGAGGCACTTAGAGCCATGGTCTAGTTGATTGGACAGGGCTGGCTGATAGGTTGGAGTGGATGACCTTGGAGGTCTCTTCCAACCTGGTTGATTCTATGATTCTATGATTAATGACTTCTTTTTTTAATCCAGATCATCTCTTCTGCATCATAAAGTAACAAGAAATACAAGACAAGAGGGATACTATAGATTAGGAACTATTTTTGTTCCATCAATTGCTTGGTTTTGTACTCTTGTATTGATCTCCGTGAAACCAACAGAACTGTTGTAATCCAAAAGTCAAAGATCTGCATTCCAGCATGACTTGTGCTTGATACGCAACTGCATTGGGTCCTATCTTCTATATGAGTGAAGGACTGAAATACTGAGTCATGTACTAAAGTAGGATGTGATGTGGAAACTGTTGAAGATGCATCAAACTTTCAAAGCTGTATTAAAAGTAGTATGGGCCTACAGTGAATGAAACAGGACACCACCCTTTCAGCTCTAGAAGGACACAGTGAAAGAACATCACCTCAGCCTTGTAAGTGGATCTTTGAGACATTTTTTTGATTGTATATTTTTATGAGTCAACCAAGGAAGAGATTTCCAGAATTTTGCAGTCTACATGACAAGCACATCAGTAAACAAGACAGAGTATCAGTCATATATGATGTCTGTCAATAATTTGATCAAAATTGTATGTAAGTGGTTTAATACATGTGGTGTTTGTGTTTTCACTAAATTGGTGTTTTTCTTTCTGTCACCTAAGTTTAAGTGGACATTACTAGAATCATGTGAGGGGTTCATTTTAGTTGCCAGGCACCTTGAAGAGAGGGAAATATGCCTGTGATGCTGTGTTAAACCAGAACTTAGAGAAACTAAGAACATTCTATGGCCTTTTCTAAGGCTTATCAAAGACTGTATGGTATGTATGTAAGAAAATTGCTATCTATTCTAAGTAAGAAAAGCAGCCACCAACTTTTTACCCAGAAACTACTAATGTCATCAACTGGAAACATGAAGGAATTATCACTTGCAAAAGAAAAACCTGATGTACAGTATGGAAATACAAACAGTTACTAGTATGAGGAAAACGTTTAAGATTATTCCTTTCCATGATGATGACTCACAGGTAAAAGTGTGATGAAGATAATTAAAGACTATCATAGCATCATAGTATCATCAGGGTTGGAAGAGACCTCACAGATCATCAAGTCCAACCCTTCACCACAGAGCTCAAGGCTAGACCATGGCACCAAGTGCCACGACCAACCTTGCCTTGAACAGCTCCAGGGACGGCGACTCCACCACCTCCCTGGGCAGCCCATTCCAGTGGCCAATGACTCTCTCAGTGAAGAACTTTCTCCTCACCTCAAGCCTAAACTTCCCCTGGCGCAGCCTGAGGCTGTGTCCTCTCGTTCTGGCGCTGGCCACCTGAGAGAAGAGAGCAACCTCCTCCTGGCCACAACCACCCCTCAGGTAGTTGTAGACAGCAATGAGGTCACCCCTGAGCCTCCTCTTCTCCAGGCTAAACAATCCCAGCTCCCTCAGCCTCTCCTCGTAGGGCTTGTG
>WAAF01010229.1:0-23298 GCA_013400475.1 Tricholaema leucomelas | reverse complement strand
AGGGCTAGTGCAATTTGAGTTCAGTAAGAAATCCAGCCTCTAATTGCCACATCTTCCTTTGCGGTAAAGACTGAGAATTCAAAGTCATGTTTTCTCCTTGAGCGGCCTGCTCTAGTGGGAGGTGTCCCTGCCTATGGCAGGGGGTTGGAGCTGGATGATCCTTGAGGTCCCTTCCAACCTAAACCATTCTATGATTCTATGCTTTGAATGTTCCTTTTGAAACATTATACGTATTCATGATAAAGAACATGCAGACAGAGGTAAACTTTACAAGCAGAATAGATAACAGTGAGGAAAGGGAATGAATATTTAAGAATGATATTTACCTTGTCTTCCACTTTTCACCTGTTCCATAGAGACAGTTTAAAGATAACAAATCTTTATTTGTAAGAACAAGATTTCCACAGTCAAAAAAATGCTGTTCTTGGTAAGTTTTTTTATAACTAATTTAAGTGTTATATGGTTGTCATGGTTTGACATGGTTCCTTTAAAAATACCCATAAAGTTACAAACATCCAGAAGGTTCAGGGTGCTCAGGGGTGGACAAAAAAATTGTAATCTTTTGCATTTGATTCCCATAATGCCTGCATCTCTGTAGAACTGGCTGCAGAGACTGCTTCTTTCTCCTTCTCCTCTCTGCTTCCTTTCCGACTTGGCTCCCTTACCTCTTGTTTTGGTATGTGAGAGAGTATTGGCCTTGAGCAGCCTGGGAAAAGCTGAATTTCTAGTTCCAGTCATTTTAGGCCTGGGGGGAGGGAGGGCAGTAGCAGGGAGGTATGGGGGGAACATTCAAGCCTGGAATTTTGGCCTGGTTTTGGAAGGAGTTTTGTGAAAACTTTGGCTTAATGGGCTTTTAAGTCCAGATTACAGACTTTGTGTGTTCCATATGCTTTGCACTGTAGCACTGTAGTTTATGAATAGCTCTCCCATTTAAACTTCCAATAATATTTGGTGTTCCAGTAATTATCAGTATTCCAGTAATGTTCAGGCTGGAGAGGTGGGCCCAAGCCAACATCATGAAGTTCAACAAGGCTAAGTGCAGGGTCCTGCATCTGGGTCAAGGCAGATGGAACAAAGCTAGAAATGGGTAGATTCAGACTGGATGTTAGGAGAAGTTCTTCACCATGAGGGTGGTGAGACCCTGGAACAGGTTGCCCACGGAGGTGCTTGAAGCCCCATCCCTGGAATTGTTTAAGTCCAGGCTGGATGAGGCTCTAGACAGCCTGACCTAGTGTGAGGTGTCCCTGCCCATGGCAGGGAGGGTTGGAACTAGATGATAGGTTGTGGATGCTTCCTCCCTGGAGGCATTTAAAGCCAGGCTGGATGAGGCCTTGAGCAGCCTGCTCTAGTGGGAGGTGTCCCTGCCTATGGCGGGGGGTTGGAGCTGGGTGATCCTTGAGGTCTCTTCCAACCTAAACCATTCTATGATTCTATGATTCTATGATATGTGTGGTCTCTTCCAACCCTGACTGATTCTACAATTCTGTGATTCTATTTCTACCCAGTCCTGTGTGTGGAGTTTTAATTCTTTTGAGAAGAGTTATATAGACTGTCGAGCTCCTTAAACCATGACAATGGTAGTTACATCCCTTACCTTTCATCTATTTGGTATTCACATGTTTACCAAGCTTCAGTCTTCCAATCATAGCATTTTACCTTGGTTTGAATTGAGAAGCAAATCAGGAGGGAACCTGAGAATGGCCCTTCTAGTGACTAATTTGCAGCGCATAAATAATAGTATTTTTGGTCACAGCTACTTTTCTTAACCAGCGTGGGATAAAAAGAAGCCTTCTTTCCTTGCAGTACCCTTGTTTTGAAGGTGGAGAGGGTTTCTATAGTTTTGTTTGTTTGTTTTCTTTTAACAAACTAGCTAGACACAGAATGTCTGAGACCTGCTATATTTGTAGTTTGCATTGGAATATGAAGTATCTTGTTTTCCTAAAGAATTAGTAGGTCTGGTTTTATCTAAGTACAATCCATTCATTTTGGAAGCACCTCAGGCACTAAAACTAAAGAAAACATATTAAAAATCTGAGTAAAGGAAAACACTAAGTCCCACTGTCAAAAGCAGGAGGATATCTTCTTTCTTATCTCCAGGAGCAGCAGTCTTTCTTTACTTTCCCTATTTCAGTTATCTGGTTGCTAATCATTTCTATCCCCACTTCCTTCTTCCAATAGCACCAAACAAAGGTGCTTCTAAAAGCACATTTTGAACTTGCAGAAGCCAGACCTGCCTATTCTTTGCTCTCTGTTGCTTGCATAATGTAGATTCAAGGATGATATAAATAATTTCCAAGACAAACGGAAGGTTTTGTGATTAAGAGGAAAGATTCATTTTCTCTTGCAGAATGTCTCTGAATCCTCACTTAAGTATCTCACTAAGCTACACAGGTAACACAGTGAACTCCTGAACAGCTCTCATTGAACTGCTGTAGAACATAAAGGACTCTATAAGCTGTATCTGACCCAGAAAAGCAACATAGACTTAATCTTGCTTTGACTTTTTAAAAACATGTTATCATTGCACTTGGAGTCCAGAAAGCCAACCATATCACTGAGCTGCATCAAAAGAAGCACTGCCAGATAGGCAAGGGAGGTAATTTTCGTCCTCTATTCCACTCTTGTGAGATTTCACCTCAAGTTCTGTAGTTCTGTGCCCAGCTCTGGAGCCCTCAACCTGAGAAAGACGTGAAACTGTTAGAGTGGGTCTAGAGGAGGCCCATGAACATAACCAGAGAGCTAGAGCACCTCTCTCATGAAGACAGGCTGAAAGAATTGAGGTTGTTGAGCCTGCAGAAGAGAAGGCTCTGGGGAGACCTCATAGCAGCTTTCCACTATTTGAAGAGAGCTTACAAGGCAGATGGAGAGGACTTTTTACAAAAGCACTTAGCGACAGGACAAGGGCTATGACTTCAAGCAGGACGAAGCCAAATTTAGATTGGGTGTTAGGAAGATGAGGATGATTAGGCAATAGAACGAGTTGCCCAGAGAAACTAGGGGGGCGCCAACACTGGAATTATTCAAAGCCAGACTGGATGAGGACTTGAGCAACCTAGTCTATTAGGAGGTGTCCCTGCCCATGGTGGGGGATTTTGAACTAGGTGGTCTTTAAAGTCCTTCCCAATCTGAAGTATTCTATGACTTTGTGATTCTACGATTGTGAATTATGAGGCATGACTTGCTGACGTATGAAGAGCAGCAGATGGAAGAGTACTAGCAATGCTTTGGGCTTATATTGTTTTGCATTAAACCCTGTTGGTTTGCATTGGTACCTATTTTTAATGGTTTGGATTACTACAATGATATAAACTCTACAGTTCTAGCTTGCAGTGATAATCTCTTGCAGTGATAATCTCTTGCAGTGAAGGGACAGTGAAATGGCTGCTTCCCTGATGAAAGTGTCTGTAGAAGCCTTGTGCTCTTTGCTGTGTATCTTAACTGGTTTCAACAACTAAGTGTAAAATACAAAAAGACTGTTTTAATCTGTTTGTTCTACAATCATATTTAATGTGGCAGCTTGTTACAAAACAAAAGGTAAGAAAGCAGCTTCAGCTTCCTGATCAACTTACTTTCAGTCTTGATTTAGCATTTTAGCTTTAAACTCTGGTGATACATGACTTTTCCATTTTGCTTTGGAGCAATAAAAAGGTGTCAGCTGTAATTATTTGCCTTCAAGTCAGGTATAAAAGCTTACCAATCAAAGGAAAACATCACTTATATTACTGAAAGAAAAGGTATGTGTATGATGATATTTCTGCCCAGAAGGGATACTTTGAAAGTAAAAGTGTACAGTGTAGGGACAGTTTACTGCCTGTATTAGATGGCAGATGCAAAGATGGACTTGAGCCAGGGTCTCAGCTATATAAATGCATGGTTTCTAGGGGTGAGGAAATAGGTATTCTTCCAATGGCCCTCTGTAGAAGGAACTAACCCTGGATTTTGGCTACAAATGCCTCTTGAAAGTGTTTGAAATCTATTCCATATACTTTGTCTTGAGGCTGTATGTGAGTCAGTGATGTCAGGAGTTAAAAGATAGAAATTTTATGTACCAAAACGTAGTGTGAATCTTGTGTGTTGATGAATGAAAGCACTCTATCACCACTGTGCAAATCATGAACAATCAATGAACACCACTGGTTTTGAAGTATTTTTCATCAGTCCATTTTCTTGTTTCACACAATCAGCAACTCTTTCTGAACACTGTTATAGTCAGGGAGAGCAATTTAGTGAAAGATTTAAAATGTGATTCTCTAACAAAACAATGTCTGTGGTAGGCATTCCATCTCCTGTTAAAAGCCTTTTCATTCATTGGCCAGTTCTCATCTAAGGTAGTGATGCTGCTCAATATTTCAAGGGAATTTCTGGCTTAACATAGGATAGGCATCCAAACTAATGTCCTCAGGCAGTCAGGATGGTTGTAACTGTTTTAGCTATTCCTGAGCTCTCTTTTGTCCAGTAGGTCATGAGGAACAATGGATAGACAAAGGATTTAGCAACTTGTCGGAAGTGCAGCCAAGCACAAGAACTGAAAGTAAAGTTATATTTAGATTTCTTATTCAGTGAAGAAAAGGTGCACAGAAATAGCTTGATCTATCAAAATTAGCGGGTGTGGGTGCGGTGCCATTCTACACTACCTCAGCATAAGTAACACTTGACGCATTCTGAACCAAGTAAGTGCTGCGTAATTACAAACTACAAGCAGAAAAACAGGCAAAAGAACAACCTGCACTCACTTAGATGGCTCACCACCTAAATTCAGGTCATACTCTCTGGGTTACACAGAAATAGAGAACGTGGGAGTAGCCATTGCTAACTGAAACATGAAACCGGGGGATGGCAGCTCTCTCCTGCCCAGTGGCCCACTGAGCAGGCTGGTGTGCCAGACCCTATCAAGCTTGCTCCTTTGGGAGGTTGCAGGGGATACTGTTGTCACCAAACAGCAGTTTTGTTTAGTCATGGATACTTTTTTTTGTCTTTGCTTGCTGCTTCCTTCACGCTTCTTTCAATCTTTCACTGTTTCTCAGAAAATCACTTTATTCATCTCTCATATTTCTCTTTCCTTCTACATCTGATTTGATCCATGCTACCTTCTTCCATGAAAAAACACATAAACCAAATATTTTAAGATATAGGCTGGTATTTGTGACTGAGGCCTTGACATTAAGCCATCCAGGAGATCTTTGTCAGAGTGGCATATTGTTTAGTTTTTCTCACGCTGTGTTGTGGAGGGCCCGTAGGCCCGAAAATAGGCTTATTTCATGCCTTGCCTTGCCTGGACATGTTTTTCTGCCCAAATCAGAGGTAAACACATTAAATGGATAAACAAGCACAAAGAAACACAGTAGACCTGGTGCCATAAACTCTGGCCTGCCCAGGGTCCAGGTTGTATAATGTGGTTGTGTAATGTGTTTGTGTAAGCCCAGGCGCCCAGCTCATGCTTCCCGGGTGCTAGGCCCATGCTATCCCCATATTTAGGAGGTCCAAGCCTGTGGCTTTTGTCTATTATGGTAAGGTTGGCTAGCTACCAACCTGATTGGCATTCTAGTGTCCAAAGGGCCATTAGTCTCAGCCCACATTAGATAAATAGAGATACACAGGTAAACAATGTGCTCACCCACTCGCTTGCTCGCTTAGACTCACCAGCACTGCGTTTTGCTTATGCCTGCCTGTCTGCCGGTTTGCCTGCAGTGCATCTGCCTTTATCTACGGAGCTCAGTCTCCCAGCCAGCCATGCACACCTGCACACCACTGTGGTAAGTTACCAGGACTAGACCTGTATTGCCTGCCTGTATCTATGGAGTTTAGTCTCCCGTGCAGCTGTGCACCTTATTGCACGCCTGCTGCCTTATTATTGCCTGGTGCGTGCCACTGCCACTGAGTTACCAGGAGCAGACTCCACTTGTCTGTACGCAACCAGCCCATATGGCCAGTGTGAGACCGTGCTCAGGCTGCACGGCATCGTACTCCTTCTGCACCTGAGGTCCTGCCTAAGAATCCTCGGACAGAGCGTCCAGAAGAAGCCAGGAGACAAGGACAGAGATTGCATCCTTTGCCAGGAGAACAAGGTCAGAGACTGTCCTTTCCCTAGAAGCCAGGAAGATTCTCCTTTCCCCTAAAGCCAGGAGGATTCCAGCCAAAGTCCATGGGCAGAGTCCCCTGAAGATTTGGACATTTGTAATAAGCTGTGACGTAGCCCTGGAGGGTGATTGATAATTCATAAGAATTTGTGAGTAAATGCTTTAATGCCTCTGTAATTTCTATTGCCTTCTGCCATAGAGCAGAAAGAGCTTCAGCCCACCTGCTGGGCAAGCAGCATATTGACCCCAAGTGGTATCTGCCACGGGGAAACTCCTCTCTCTGTGTATAGTTTGAACTGCTTGCTAGTTATTAACAAGTTGCTGTTTGATATTATTCCTATAATGTCTTCCATAACCATGTAGATCCATACTAATGTTAAATTCAGTGGTTGGGAGTGGCAAGAGTTCAGAATATTGAAGTTAATTAATTTCTCCCCTCTGCCACAATTGGTGTAGACAGCAGAATACCCCTTCGTGACATGCTGGTCCTGGGTGCAGTCTAGGACGTGATCTGCAGCAGATCCTCTTTTGCCTTAGACATACTTTCTAGACATACTGTGCTTATGTAGGGAAAAAAGAATTTAAAAAAGAATTTACACTGACATTACACTGCACTCTAAAGACCCATACGACCTCTACAATTTTGCACTGTACTTTCTCTGATCCCTAAAGCATTCTGGGCTTACACAGAGATGAAATAGCTAGTGAAAAAGAAACAGAAGCAGACAAAATAAGACGTATCTGCTCGCTTAATCATACTTTGTTTTATCCACGGCTATAGAATTATAGAATGGTTTAGGTTGGAAGGGACCTCAAAGATCATCTAGTTCCAACCCCTGACATAGGCAGGGGCACCTTCCACTAGAACAGGTAGCTCAACCAACCTAGCTTTGAACACCTCCAGGGAGGGTGCATCCACAACCTCCATGGGCAACCTGTTCCAGTGTCTCACCACCCTCACTGTAACCAGTCACATCAGGCTATTTTCTCTCCAGCTAGATTAGTATCAGTATGAGCCCACAGTATCACATAACTTTATAAAGCTTACAAGAGGAGTATTGAGCACCATTTCTGTAAAATAAACATTGTACTGCATCAAACACCAATCACTTTGCCAAAAAAGCCATGCTGTCAAAAATCATCACAAATCTGAAGCTCTTTCTTTTTGTTCTGTCCCAGCTAGTCTCACCACCCTTTAGTCTGTCTGAGCATTTGTTGATTTCCACCAAGCTTGTTGTGTCCCCTAGGGTTTGGTGATGTCCTCTTTAATATCTTTATTAATGATCTGGATGAGGAGATTGAGTGCACCCTCAGTAAGTTTGCAGATGACTAGCAGAAGCTTTGCAACAAGGTCTGGACAGGTTCGACTGATGGGCCAAGGCTAATTGTATGAAGTTCAGCAAGGCCAAGTGCAAGGTCCTGCAGCTGGGTCACAACAACCCCTTGGTAAGTTACTGATCTGGGGATATGTGGTTGGAAAGCTGCAACTTGGAGAGAGACCTGAGAGTGTTGGTTGAAATTCAACTAAACATGAGTCAGCAGTGTGCCCAGGTGGCCAAGAAAGCAAACGACATCCTGGCTTGTATTAGAAATACTATGGCCAGCAGGAATAGGGAGGTGATCATCCACCTGTACTCACAATGTGTGAGGCCACACCTCAAGTTTTGTGCTCAGTTCTGGGCCCCTCACTATATGAAGGATATTGAAGTCCAGAGAACAGAAACAAGACTCGTGAAGAGCCTAGAGAACATGACCTAAGAGGAGCATCTGAGGTTGTTCAGTCTGGAGAAGAGGAGTGTGAAGAGAGACCTCATCACTCGTTACAACCACCTGAAAGGAGGCTGGAGTGAGGAGGGGACCAGCTTCTTCTCCTTGGTGGTAAGCAGCAGGACTAGAGAAAATCATAAACTGTAGAATCATAGAATGGTTTAGGTTGGAAGGCACCTCAAAGCTCATCCAGTTCCAACCCCCTGACATAGGCAGGGGCACCTCCCACTAGAATAAGTCGCTCAAGGCCTCAGCCAATCTGGCCTTGAACATCTCCAGGGAGGGAGCATCCACAGCCTCCCTGGGCGACCTGTGCCAGTGTTTCACCACCTTCACTGTAAAGAACTTCTTCCTAACATCCAGTCTAAATCTCCCCTCTTCCATCTTAAACCCACTGCCCCTTGTCCTGTCATTACAAGACCTTGCAAACAGTCCCTCCCCAGCCTTCCTGTAGGCCCCCTTCAGATACTGGAAGTCTACTACAAGGTCTCCTCAAAGACTTCTCGTCTCCAGGCTGCAAAGCCCCAACTCTCATAGCCTGTCCTCATGACAGAGGTGCTCCAGCCCTCTGATAATCTTCATGGCCCTCCTTTGGACTCACTCTAACAGTTTGATGCCCTTCTTGTGTTGGGCGCTCCAGAACTGCACTCAGTGCTCCAGGTGAGATCTGACCAGAGCAGAGTAGAGGGGGAGAACCCCTTCCCTTGCCCTGCTGGCCATGCTTCTCTTGTTGCAGCCCAGCACACTGTTGTTATCTGGGCTGCACATGCACATTGCCAGTTCATGTTGATCTTTCCATCTACCCAGAACCTCAGGTGCTTTTCCTCAGGACTGCTCTCCAGCCATTTGCCACCCATCCTGTATCTGTGCTTGTGGTTGCGCTGACCCAGGTGCAGGACCTTATGCTTGGCCTTGTTGAATGTCACAAGGTTAGACTGCTCCCATCTTTGCAGCCTGTCTAGGTCCCTCTGGATGGCATCCTTGCCCTCTAGCAAAGGAGGTTACAAGTTGTGCCAGGGGAGGTTTGGGATGGATATTAGGAAATATTTTTCACTGAAAGGGTTATCAAGCATTAGAATGACCTGCCCAGGGCAGTGGTGGGGTCACCATTCCTGGAGTAGTTCAAGTGACATGTGGACCTGTTGCTTAGGAACATGACCTAGTGTTGATCCTTCCCTGCTGGGCTGGGGTTTGGATGTTTTTTGAGATTTCTTCAAACCAGGTATATCCTGTGATTCTGTAGTTATGGATCATAAATTAAGGACATCTCATAATGAGATAGCTTTATCTAGCATTCATGCAGCTTTTCCAGCAAATCAAAGCATGCTTTTTATTCCAGGATTTTTTTTTCCTCTTCTGCTCTTTGTCTCTTCTTTTTTGTCCACTAGAATAGTCCTGTAAAATGAAAACAGTTATCTTGCTTTCTTACTACTCAAATTAGAGTTTAAAGGCCATTTCTTTTTTTAATATAAGTACACATTCAAGTGTTCCTGATCCATTTTGTGTGCTTTTATCCTGATCTGAACTATCAAAACAGAAAATTTGTTGTTTGGTTTTGCTGTTCAGTTACCACTCCTTCTCCTGAGTTGAAAAACTGGTTTGGTCCAGCTGATAACCATCTTTTTGTCAAAGTTTGCTTCATGAAAACTGACTTGGAGCTGCTCGGTTTCAAGCAGATACATAAACGTTTTGCAGGATAATTGGATTTAAAGAGTGACTTCAAGAAAAAGAACGAGTCAGGAACCTCTGGTATGTGCCACATTTTCTAGTTTCTTTGCATCTGTTTAGACTGAAATTTATGTTAAGTTGTTGAGGTCCACCTCAACAACTTCCTCAATTATGAAGTTCGGACCTCACATTTTGAGACAAGATTTCCACCTATGAAACCCTCCTCAGCCCTCTGGGCTAATTTTATTTACTGTTCCAATCTGGGTATTTTTTGTGAACAGATGTTTTGCAACATTTGCAAAACATCAGTCACTTAGAACAGCCACGTGGCTGTTATTGCCACCAGTCTCAGTGGCAGACTGGGAAATCAGCATTTGTTGTTGTTTTTTAATTCAGTGGCAACACAGACTTTATGTGTCCAGGATGCTCTGAGAAGTGGGAAGCTCTCACCTGGGTTCTGATTTCTCTTGCAGGGGAGGTTGGGATGGACATGGGCTGAGCTCCAGTCACCATGGGCTATTTAAACACTCCAGGAGCTCAAGTATCTGTGATCCCTGTGCACAGAGCAAACCTAACCAAAGGTGAGTCATCTGGATGTGTCCCTGCTGCCTGCAAGGTCAGTTGCCCTAAGAGATGCAGCCATGGTTACAACTCAGATGAAGGATGTTGCTATGTACTACCAACAGAATTTTGGGGTTTTTGATCTTCAGGAACTTTAACTTCAGGAACTTTAACAAGGCCAAGTGTAAGGTCCTGCACCTGGGTCGGTGCAATCCCAGGCACAGATACAGGCTGGGTGATGAATGGCTGGAGAGCAGCCCTGAGGAGAAGGACCTGGGGGTCTGGGTTGACGAGAAGCTCAACATGAGCCGGCAGTGTGCACATGCAGCCCAGACAGCCAACCGAGTGCTGGGCTGCATCAAGAGAAGTGTGGCCAGCAGGGCAAGGGAGGTGATTCTCCCCCTTTACTCTGCTCTCGTCAGACCCCACCTGGAGTACTGTGTGCAGTTCTGGAGCCCCCAATACAAGAAGGACATGGAACTGCTGGAGCGGGTCCAAAGGAGAGCCACGAAGATGATCAGAGGGCTGGAGCACCTCTGCTATGAGGACAGGCTGAGAGAGTTGGGGCTCTTCAGCCTGGAGAGGAGAAGGCTTCGAGGAGACCTTATAGTGGCCTTCCAGTATTTGAAGGGAGCCTACAGGAAAGCTGGGGAGGGACTATTTACACGGTCTAGTAATGTTAGGACGAGGGGGAATGGGTTTAAGCTGGAAGAGGGGAAATTTAGACTGGATGTTAGGAGGAAGTTCTTTACAGTGAGGGTGGTAAGGCACTGGAATGGGTTGCCCAGGGAGGTTGTGGATGCTTCCTCCCTGGAGGTGTTTAAGGTCAGGCTGGATGAGGCCTTGGGCGAGCTGCTCTAGTGGGAGGTGTCCCTGCCTGTGGCAGGGGGTTGGAGCTGGATGATCCTTGAGGTCCCTTCCAACCTAAACCATTCTATGATTCTATGATTCTATGAACTTCATATTACACTGGGTCTGCTAGCAGCAGGTGCAGTACTTCTGTCTCAGAAGTCGGGAAAGATCCTGGCATTTGAGTTGGCAGGGCTCATAGAATCATAGAATGGTTTAGGTTGGAAGGGACCTCAAGGATCATCCAGCTCCAGCCCCCTGCCATAGGCAGGGACATCTCCCACTAGAGCAGGCTGCTCAAGGCCTCAAAAGGGCTTTAAACTAAGCTCAAAGGGAGGGGCCATTAGAACCAGGTGCACTAGAGATGAGCCTAAGGACAGCCTTCAGTCCTTCAGCCTGCCATTTCACTTGAGGTGGGAGATGGTGACAGTATCAAAATTGTCTGTGACAAATGACAGAAAGACACACCAGGGTTGGAAGGGTGAGATGATAGTAAGAGTCTCCAATCTGTTGCCCTGAAGCATGCTGTGAACACTGCAAGAAAGGCAAGGTCTCACAGAGGTGAGACAGGGGCCTCCTAGGTAATAGAAGACAGGAGGGTAGCTCCCATACAATGCCTTGGGGGAAACGCCTCTGAGAAGGTGACATGGCCAGCAGCCCAGCTGAAGTGCCTCCACACTAATGCATGCACCAGGGGCAACAAACAGGAATAGTTGGAAGATTCCTGCTGCAGGAAATCTGTGATACAGCGGCAATTATGGAAACTTGGTGGGATGACTTCTATTACTGGAGTCTGGTTATCGATGGCTACAAGTTGTTCAGAAGGGACAGGAGAGCAAGAAGGGGAAGAGGTGTTGCCCTCAATGTAAAGTGGATAGAGTGTGAAGAGTTGTTGCTAAAGAACAGACATGAGCAGGTCAAAACCTTATGGATAGATATTAGGGATTGGGACAACAAAGGAGCCTTGTGGTAGGAATCTCCTAACAGCTACTCAATCAAGCCAAGCTTATTAATGAAGCCTTCTTACTCCAGCTTGAGGAGACATTACAATCACAGGCTGTCATCCTCCTGGGGGATTTTAACCAACTCAGCACCTGTTGGAAAAGTAGCACAGCTAGCTGTAGGCCATCCAGGAGGCTCCTAGAGTGCCTAGATGACAACTTCTTAAGAAATCAACAGCCCTACCTGAGGGGATGCACTATTGGAGATGTTGGTGTCATGTAGGCTGAAATAGGCGTATACATGTCCTGGCTTGGTCAGTGTGATGGTTTGGGTGTCACTGTCTCCCCCAGTCTTATGAAATCGCCCAGACTACAGTAAGCTGGCCGGAAATTAAGGAATGAAGCTTTATTTACAGTTTAGCACAATATACAAGCAGATCTTTACAATATGTACAGCTATATACAGAAATATACAAGGCAAATGTAATACAGAAGCACAACAAGCCTCCCAGAAATCAGAGTCCCCAGGATGGGCTCCTAACCACCCTTCCACCTTCTTTCCACCCCTCTACCTTATCCCAGACTTTTCTTTACATTCAAGGTGAGTTCAGAGGATCAGCCAGGGGAATTAGAAAACAGAAGGATTAGTTACACAGAAAGGAGATTAGGGAGAAAAGTACAGGCATCAGCTGCAACAGAGAGCCACTGTGTTATCTGTGTTTTGTGTTCTTGTTTTTATACATCTCAGCAAGCCTGTGAGTGAATTAGACATCACCATTGTTTCCTTTTCACAGCCTATAATCTAATTTATTTCATCAAAACTCAAACTAGCAAGCCCAGGCATGTTTTTCTGCTCTCCTTCCTTCTGCTGTGGGGAGAAGCAACTGCATGAAAGAGGACAAAAAGCTTGGAGCCATTGTGTCTAAGGGCCCTGGCTTGCCCAGACTTGTTTTGCTCCTGTTTACATCCTGTGGTAAACAAGGTACATACACTTGGCTTTGCAAGGCCTATGTTTTCCCAAATTTGGGTAAAGGAAGCCTATGATTTCACCTAATATGGTCAAGCTTGGGTAACTGCCATTCTGATTGGCTGTTCTGTGTCCAAAGGTCCATTAATCTTGAGCTGTGTTGATAAAGAGAGATGAGCAGGTAACAAAGTGCTATGCCATTGTATTCATGCTTGCTTGCCTGCTCTTGCCTGCTGCTATGGCTCTCTGCTTCTGGCAGTGTTCTGCCTCACTGCCTTATTGTATCCTGAGCTGCCTGGAAACTGCCTGTCTAGAGTTTACCAGGAATAGGCATAAATGCCTTCATGTGATAGGCCTACCTCACCAGCATGACATCGTGCCAAAACTGCATATTGCAAGACATCCTACCTACACCTGCCAAGACAAGGAGTTCTGGAGACACGCAGATCATCCAGAGCAGTCAGGATAAGGTCAGAGATCCTCTGCCTTCTTTTCCCAGCATCCTGTGAAGACTGGGAAGAATCAGAAGACTCAGCAGCTGACAAGACACCAACGGAACCTGTGCGAGTGTTTGGGTACAGTCTGAATCTGAAGCTAGCCCCGGGAGTTGGGAGATAATTTTGAGAGTAAACACTTAAAGCCTCTTGTAATTTACCAGTTGCCTTCTGCCATAAGCAGAAAGAATCAACTTGAGTCTATCTAGTGGACAAGCAGTATAATCAACCACAAGTGGTATATTGACTGCAAGAACCTTCTCTTCCAGTTAAATTAATGTTTATATTTTTGCTAGTTATTTCTTAAGTGTTCTAGATCCTATACTATTATCTCTATAATGTTTCCATGACCATGCAAAGAACTGATTATTATTAAAATCAGTGGCTGGGGGAGGTGAGAGTTCTGAATACCAAAATTAATAAACAATATTAATTTTTGAAAAAATATATTCTTGCATTAATTAATTACCCCTCCATAACATTTTGTTACAAATGCAAGTCATCAGGGATGTAAAAGTTAAAGGTAGCCTGGACTGCAGCAATCAAGCACTAGTGCAGTTCACTGTCCTCGGGGGCATGAAGCCCATGAGAAGCACAGTTAGGACTCTAAATTTTAGGAAAGCAAACTTCCAGCTCTTCAAGGAGTTAGTAAATAGGACCTTGTGGGAAATGGCCCTCAGAGACAGAGGAGTGGAGCAGAGCTGGCAGTTCTTTAAGGATGCTTTCCATAAAACACAAAGGATCTCAATCCTCACATGTAAGAAATTGGGCAAGGAAGGCAAGAGACCACCATGGCAGAGTTGTTACCTGCTGGTCAAACTAAAGGGCAAGCTGGGATTAAACAGGAAATGGAAGAAGGGACAGGCACCCTGGGAAGTGTATAGGGATTTTCCCAGTTGTGTAGAGACGAGGTCAGGAAGGCTAAGGCACAGCTGGAACTGAACTTGGCAAGGGTTGTAAGGAAAAGCAAGAAAGGCTTCTATAGGTTCCTAAACCAAAAGAGGAAGGTTGAAGAAAGCAAACTCCCCTGCTGAGCAACAGTGAGGAACTAGTAACAACAGATGAGAAGACTGAGACTTTTTTTCCTCAGTCTTCACTGGTAGCCTCTCTTCTCATGTCTCTCATAGTGATGGCCCAGAAGTTGAAGAGAGACAAAGTCTCTTCTACTCTAAGTGAAGACAAGGTGTGTGACCATCTGAGGAATCTGAAGATATATTAGATATACTTGGATATTCAACAGAAGATATACTAGATATACTCGGAACCCAAAAGTGTTTAGAGAACTGGCTGATGTTGTCACTCTGCCACTCTCCACCATTTTTGCTAAATTGTGGCAAACAAGAGAGGTGCCTGAGGACTGGAGGAAAGCCAATGGCACTCCAGTCTTCAAAAAAGGAAGAAAAGAGGCTTCAGGTCATGATAGACCAGTCAGCCTCATCTCCATTCCTGGAAAAATGATGGAGTTGCTCATTCTGAAGGTTTTATCTAGGTACTTGCAAGGGAAGAAAATGGTCAGGAGTAGTTAGCACAGATTTACCAAGGGGAAGCCACGCTTGACTAATCTGATAGCTCTCTATGATGCTGTAACCAAATGAGTAGATGCAGGGAAACCACTGGATGTAGTCTACCTTGACCTTAGCAAGGCTTTTGACACTGTCTCCCATAATATCCCTGCGTGCAAGCTCAGGAACTCGGGAATAGAAGAGCAGACAGTGAGATGGATTAGGAGTTGGTTACACAAAGGCGTGCAGAGAGTGGTGATCAATGGTGCCAAGTCCAGCTGGAGAGCTGTAACCGATGGAGTCCGCCAGGGATCAGTGTTGAGTCTGTTCCTATTCAACATCTTCATCAATGGCATTGATGAGGGGCAGAGTCTGCTCAGCAGGTTTGCTGATGATACCAAACTGGGAGGCTTGACTGATACAGCTGGAGGTTGTGTGGCCATCCAGTGAGACAGACTGGCTCACCGGGCACAGAGGAACCAAATGAGGTTCAACAAGGGTAAGTGCAGAGTCATGCGCCTGGGAAGGAATAATAACGGCACGTGGAGGACAAGGAGGTGATTCAAGACAGCCAGCCTGGCTTCAGTAGGGGCAAATCTTGCCTGACCAACCTGCTGGCCTCCTATGAGGTCACTACCTCATACCTACTATGTCACTACTACCACATCTACATACTTACTATAAGTAGATAAGGGACAACCTACAGATGTGATCTACCTGCACTTCTGCAAGGCCTTTGACACAGTTCCCCACAACATGCTGCTTGCCAAGTCGGAGAGATACAGTAAGGAATTGGCTGGATGGTCACACCCAGAAGATAGTACTCAATGGCTTGAAGTCCAGGTGGAGAGCAGTGGCAAGTGGTGTCCCTCAGGGGTCCACATTGGGACCTGTGCTGTTTAACGTTTTTTGCAATAATATAGACAATGGGACTGGGGGCACCACCCTCAACTTTGCAGATGACACCAAGCTGAGTGGTGTTATTGATATGCCAGAGACCAGGATGTCATCCAGAGGGACCTGGACAAACTGGAGAAGTGGGCCCAGGTGAACCTTGTGAGGTTGAACAAGAGCAAGTGCAGGGTTGTGCAGCTGGGCTGGAGCAATCCTCACTATCAGTACAGACTGGGGGATGAGGTGATGGAAAGCAGCCATGTGGAAAAGGACTTGGGGGTGCTGATGGGCAAGAAGCTGGACATGAGCAGGCAGTGTGAGCTTGCAGCTCAGAAGGCAAATTGCATCCTGGGCTGCATGAAAAGATGCATTGTTGGCAGATTCAGAGAGGTGATTCTGCTACTTTGCTCTGGTGAGACCTCACCTGGAGTACTGCATCCAGATCTGGAGCCCTCAATATAGGAAGGACATGGAATTGATGAAGCAGGTCCAGAGGAAGGCCGCAAAAATTGGAGCACCTTCAGGTTCACATGGAACCTCCTATGCCTCAACTTCCACCCATTAGACCTTGTCCTGTCACTGGGGATCACCAAGAAGTGGCTGGCTCCATCCTCCTGGCACTCACCACTTACATATTTATATTCATGAATGACATCACCCCATAGTCTCCTCCTGTCCAAGCTAAAAAGCCCCAGCTCCCTCAGTCTCTCCTCATAAGGAAGATATTCAACTTCCTTAATCATTTTTGTGGCTGTGCACTGGACTCTTTCAAGCAGTTCTACATCCTTCTTGAGCTGGGATGCCTAGAACTGGACATGTTACTCCAGATGAAGCCTCACCAGGGCAGAGTAGAGGGGAAGAAGAACCTCCCTCAACCCACTAACCACACCCTGCCTAATACACCCCAGAATGGCATTGGCCCTTCTGGCCACAGGAGCACACTGCTGGCTCATGGCCATCCTTCCATCCACCAGGACTCCCAAGTCCTTCCTTTCACTGCTCTCCAGCAGGTAAATCCCCAACCTGTACTGAAACATGAGACTGTTTTTTCCCAGGTGCATGACTCTACATCTATCCACCTGGTTACATCCTCAAAGAAGGTTATCAGGTTGGTCAAACATGACTTCCCCTCTGTAAAACCATTCTGACTGCACAGCACTGACGATAAGCTGCTCCATTATCTTCCTGGGGACAGAGGTGAAGCTGACCACTCTACAGTTATCTGGCTCCTCCTTCTTACCCTTTTTGAAGATTGGAGTGACATTTTCCCTCCTCCAATCCACAGGCACCTCTCCTGTCCACCATGACTTACCAAAGATGATGGAGAGTGGTCTGGCAATGACCTCTGCCAGCTCCTTCAGCACTCACGGGTGCGTGCCATCAGGACCCAGGGACTTCTGGATGTTCTGTTTACTTAACTGTTCAGTGACCCAGTCCTCACTAACCCAGACTCCAACAAACAAGGGAGCCTTCTCCTCAACCTTGTCTTCCTGTGGCCTTAGGAATGTGGGGCTCCTGAGTATAGACGGAGACAAAGAGGGCATTCAGCAATTCTGCCTTATCCTCATCCTCCACCACCAAGGCACCCATCCCATTCAGCAGGGGGCCTGTATTGCCTCTCATGTTGGTTCTGCCTAAAATATATTTGAAGAAGCCCTTTCTGTTGTCTTTGGCCTGCCTTGCATCTTTGAATTCCAAGGAGGCCTTAGCCTTCCTAGCAGCCTCCCTGCATCCTCTGGCAACCGTCTTGTAGTCCTTCCAGGTGGCCAGTCCCTCCTTCCATGATCTGTGGACTTTCTTCTTCCACTTGATTTTGTTCAGCAGCTCCCTACTTAACAATGAAGGTCTCCTGACTGCCCTTCTTGATTTCCTATCCATTGGAATACTCTAATCCTGAGCTTGGAAGAAGTATTTCTTGAATATTCACCAACTGTCATGGATGCCTTTGATTTGTAGTACTCTGTCCCAAGCTATTTCCCTTAGTAGCTGCTTGAAGAGGCTAAAGTTGGCCCTGCTGAAATCCAGAGTTGTGATCCTGCTAGATATTTCGTTCCTACCACTCAAGATCCTGAACTCCACCATCTCATAATCACTGCAGCAAAGGCTGCCCTCAACCTTCACTGCTTCAACCAGAAGTTGTTGGTATCAGGTCCAGCAGTATTCCTCTCCTATTTGGCTCCTCCACCATTCTCATCATGAAGTTATCACTGATGCACGGGAGAAACCTCCTAGACTGTGACTGACTAGCTGAGTGGGACTTCCAGCAAATGTCTGGGTGATTAAAATCCCCAATGAGAACCAGGGCCTGTGATTGAGAGGCAGCTGCCAGCTGTCTGTAAGAGGACTCATCACACACCTTTAATTTCATAGTTCTGCTTTCTTGAGGAGCAGATTTGTGTCTTACACAGCTTCTCCTCCTGTCCTCCTTGATACAGAACTCCAGAGTAGCGTTTTTAAGTCCTGTAGAGTTATCTATTACTAAGGTGGTGAGACAATGAGTATCTGCCCGAATGTGCTGAGTAATTCCTCCATTGAGAGGTAGAGCGTATGAGGTTGGTCTATGTTGGTCCTACATTTTGAAAGAAAAGCAAGTTTCTGTCATTTTTCCAAGTTAAAAAATCACTGCCACATGTAAGCATGTGATTGGACACATAAAACCCAGGTAAGATTAAAAAGCAGCATTTCCAAGCAGATATACTGAATTTGCCTGTATGAAGCTGTCCCGGGTTAGGATGGATCCCTCCCACCGGGAGAATAAACTCATCACAATACATATTTTTTTTGAAAGTCAGGGAAGGATGAAATTGCATTTCTTATAGTGTAAGTATAACATTATAAAGAGACATAAACTACTAGAGAAGAAAAAAAATATAATAGCCTTAAGGGAGATGGGCAGGGGTTAAGTGGCAGCCAAGCAGCAAAAGCAGCAGCAGCCAAAACAGCAGCCAGGGAAGATAGGCAGGTGCAGCTCAAGCAGCAGAAGCCAGCAAAAGGGGGAGAACAAACTGTGCTTCTAGACACTAAGCTCTTGATGCTCCAATGAAATTATATTGACTTATCTGTTGTTGCCATTATATGGCCTACCCCTGGAGTGTTCACCTCTCCCCTATGAGCTAAAAAAATCACCTCAAATGGCTACAGAAGCTAAAGACAGAAGATACCTCATAGTCAGTCATTTGATATGTGGGACTATACCATATGTGGGACATCACCTCCAGGCCTCAGAATAGAAGAAGTGAAGGAAGTAGCCTATAGGTGCAAAGTTATGTCCGGGTCTAACAGAGAAGGGAAGCAAAGTGCAAAGTGGTAGAAGACTGTAATTCTGAGGTCCCAAACCCTTTGCGAGAAACTCATCAGAGGTGCTAATTGTGCTAAAAGGAGTCAGATCTTGCCAGTTCCTGTGCTAACAGCAACAGTTTCTCCTCTAACTAATTTAACAGGTTACAAAGATAATAGCACAGATCTGCTGGTGATCAGCAACACCTCCTGTGACAAAAGATCCCTGAGGCTTTTTTAAAGTTACGGTGGTTGTTTGCAGCAGGTTTGAAGGGTGGCAGGGGGCTAAAAAACCGTGTTTTCTTTCTCTCACAGGATCTAGTTCAACAGCAGTTTGAGAAGTAAACGCTAGGGGCAGGTTTGTGCAACAATAGCACACTGCTGTGTTGAAGGGCAGAGAGTGAACTGTAAGAGTTGTATTCGTGTTCTCGAGTCCAGTGTAGAAAAAGAGAGTGACTTCTTTAATCTTTCTGTGTTTTCCACCCATCTTTACTTCGCTGCTGCGGATAATCCCAGCACTGATAGGTCTTGCTGTAGACCGAAGTGCATGTGCTGTGCCTGCATTGGGAACTTACTCAAAGTGCATCCAAAGCTAAATGAAACTTACATTGTACAGCACTTCTTATGGTCTTTCTTTCTCCATCATTTGGCTACAAACCCTCTCCAATCTAAGGGACATTCCTTTTCTTTCAGCATGACAAAATGAGATAAAATTAGTCTGTCTCCTTGATCTTCCCAAAGAAGGCACAGTGCACTTAAAAGAGAATAAACAGTCCTTGTCAGACAGCTGAGGGGGAAAAAGAATGCAAGCCATATTAGCCTCAGCTGTAAGATTTAAACTTTTTCAGCTTGACGAAGTATGCATTTTATCTTTTATCTCACTAGCTCATGCTGAAAGGGAAAGAAGGGGTGGGGGGAAAGGAGAGGGGGAACCAAAAATGCCTACGGAAGCCAAACATTGGCACAAGTGTCACATCAGTCATCGTCACAGCCGTCTATGGTCTCATCATGTGTTGCACCCGAGACACAATTTGGCACCCCTTCAGGGCACAGAGCATGAGCAAAGACACTGCAGTTAACTTTGATCAATGTCAATCTTTGAGCATTTCTTCCAGCAAACTCTGTCATTGTTCAGTGGCAGCACTATCCTCACCACTAAATAATTTCTTGGGGTTATTGTGACATGTCTTTGCAGAACAGTAGCATGAGACCTCTGCTTTCAGGCCTTTACGAGAAAGGTGTAAAATTTTCCTGTTTATTTTGTTCTCTTTATTAATTTTTTCACGACACTTGTATTTTTAAATATTTTGCTGAATTGATCATGAAAAAAAAAAAGCTAATAGTACTTATTGCATCTAGGCAAGGGTCATTGCTGGGACTAGTGCTGTTTAATGCCTTTGTTGGTGATATGGACAGAGGAATCGAGTGCACTCTCAGCAGGTTTGCAGATGACACCAAGCTGTGTGGCACAGTCGACTTGCTGGAGGGCAGGGATGCCATCCAGAGGGACCTGGACAGGCTGGAGAGGTGGGCCCAGGCCAACCTCACGACATTCAACAAGGCCAAGTGTAAGGTCCTGCACCTGGGTTGGTGCAACCTCAAGCACAGATGCAGGTTGGGTGGTGAATGGCTGGAGAGCAGCCCTGAGGAAAAGGACCTGGAAGCCTGGGTTGATAAAAGCTCAACATGAACTGGCAATGTGCATGTGCAGCCCAGACAGCAACTGTGTGCTGGGCTGCAAAAAGAGAAGCATGGCCAGCAGGGCAGGGAGGGGATTCTCTCCCACTGCTCTGCTCTGGTCAGATCTCACCTGGAGTACTGTGTGCAGTTCTGGAGCCCCCAACACACGAACGGCATCAAACTGTTAGAGTGAGTCCAGAGGAAGACCACGAAGATGATCAGAGGGCTGGAGCACCTCTGCTATGAGGACAGGCTATGAGATTTGGGGCTCTTTAGCCTGGAGACAGAAGGCTTTGAGGAGACCTTGTAGTAGCCTTTCAGTATCTGAAGGGGCCCTATAGGAAGGCTGGGGAGGGACTGTTTGCAAGGTCTTGTAAAGACAGGACAAGGGGAAATGGGTTTAAACTGGAAGAGAGGAGATTTAGACTAGATGTTAGGAAAGGGTTCTTTACAGTGAGGGTGGTGAGACACTGGCACAGGTTGGCCCGGGAAGCTGTGGCTGCTCTCTCCCCAGAGATGTTCAAGGCCGGGTTGGCTGAGGCCTTAAGTGACCTGTTCTAGTGGGAGGTGTCCCTGCCTATGGTGGGGGTTTGGAACAGAATGATCTTTGAGGACCCTTCCAACCTAAACCATGCTATCATTCTATGATTCTATGATTTCATGATGAACAGCCATGCCTCATGTACTATCAGTACAAGACTGGACTTCAGTAAGCAAAGCTTATGTGACACGGCAAAGATTGACAAATGTGTGGTGGTCAGGCATGTTTTCTAAATACTAAGTTCTAGTGTGTTTGTAATTATCCTGTTACTCCTCCTGTGTGTTGTATTTCAGGTGTCAAGATTTTCCAGTCTGCATGCCAAGCAGGTGACAAAAATAGTTTGAACTCATGTGAACTGCTTTTAAGTGAAGAAGAACAAAATCCGTGTTAGTGAGATATCTAAATACCTTTCATGTCAGTGAAGATTTAGCACCTGAATTAATTAGTTTGCAATTGCCAGGTAAAGTTCTGTGAATTTGTAGTCCAACAATTATACAAGTACTTTAAAAAGTCGTTCTCTGGACAGGCTGATTTTAAATGATACTTCTTATCCACACATAGTGGTTTGTTTGTTTTGCTTGGGGTTTTGTTCGTTTGATTGTTTGTTCCACTGTGTGTGTGTGTGTTTAATTTGATTACGTATGATTTGAGCATATCATGTCTCATTTATGCTGAAAATGTTCCTGAGTGTAAAAAAAACCCCACAAGGTACTATTGGAGTTTGGCTAAGGAAGACTAACTTTCCTGTCAGAAACATGCTTTAATGACAACATGTAGGCTTTATTTTCACCCCAAGTGATAATGATCTGCAAGTGAAAAATGCTTTCTTTTCCCAACCAGTCCTTTTCTATCCATACAGCTTAGCAACTGTCTGCAAGTCAGGGACAAGATAGACAGACACAAAGGCTGTACGTTACACACAATCACAGACACAAGGTACGCAATGTGTTCCTTCAGAGGGGAGCAGAAGAACATGTCTCCCTGCTCTGTTCCTTTCCCCTGTTGGCATGTCACCATTTAAGTATGATCTGTTTTAAATACTGGTACCCTCTAGTGTTCACTCTTAGTAAAACTTGTGAAGCACATTCTTGGAAGCTGATCAGTGCCTTGGAATGTTTATTTCTGCAATGCATGTCTACGTCAGATTTTTTTTTTTCTTTTAAATATAAGATACATGTTTTTTTCTTTGCCTCTGTCAGAGGCTTTTCACCTAATCATAGAACTGTCTCAGTTGGAAAGACCTTTAAGACTATTGAACCCTCCCTTGGACCCGCCACCATTGCCATTGAATCATGTCCTGAAGTGCCACATCTATGTGGTTTTTGAACATCTCCAGGGACAGTGACTCCACCAGCTCCCCGGGTAGCCTGTTCCAGTGCCTGACCACTCTTTCAATAAAGAATTTTTGCCTAATATTCAATTTAAAGCTCTTTTGGCACAACTTGAGGCCATTATCACTTAAAAAAAACATTATCAGTTTTATCACTCGTTACTTGAGAGAAGAGACGGATACCTCCCTACAACCTCATTTCAGGTAGTTGTAGAGAGCAGTAAGATCTCTCTTCAGCCTTCTCTTGTCCAGACTAAACAACTCCAGTTCCCTTACCTGCTCCTTGTAAGATACATTCTCTAGACCCTTCATCAGCATTGTTGCCCTTTTCTGGATGAGCTCTGGAAACTCAATGCCCTTCCTGTAGAGAGGGGCCCAAAACTGAACACAGCATTTAAGGTGCAGCCTCAATAGTGCAATGCAAACATAGGGAATTACAACAATGAGGCAAATGCACTCTGTTTCTGCTACAGTATGAGTTACTGGGATGCAAAAGAAAGCATTAGTGCAGATGTTTCCTTCTTCTGGACCACAGCTGCTAGCAGGAACATGGATCCTCCTGGAGGATGTGTCTGAAGTCGAAGGAATGGAGTGAGGTGACTACACACATCCAGTAGTAGATCATCATTCTGTGGCTGTGGTAATTCAGTGCCAAGAAACCCCAAATTTGTTCCATAATGAGAGATTGAAGAAATTATCCAAATTATTTTCTATTCATCATATCACAGAATCACAGTATCATCAGGGTTGG
>WAAF01010228.1:125663-137522 GCA_013400475.1 Tricholaema leucomelas | reverse complement strand
GGAAAGAGAGAGGGAGAGAGAGAGGGAGAGAAAAAGGGAAAGAGAGATGGAGACNAAGGAGGGAGAGGAGGGAGAGAAGGAGGGAGAGAAGGAGGGAGAGGAAGAGAGGGAGAGGAAGAGAGGGAGAGGAAGAGAGGGAGAGGAAGAGAGGGAGAGGAAGAGAGGGAGAGAGGGAGAGGGGGAAAAAAAAAGAAAATAGGGAAGAAAGAAAAATTAAACACACACCTCAGCCAAAACCAAACAAAAACCTGCATCTCTTTAAGTATATTCCAGTTAGTTTTGTGCCTGTTTGCCTACACAAACTTGCAGCATAGATGAATGCAGTAAAAGCAAGTGTGGAGACAAGATGGTCCCTAAGCAGAATGGGGGCCAAATGGCAGCTGTGCAGGCTCAGACAGTGCTAGAGCTTTCTGGACTCTAGTGGAGAGGTGAAAAATGAAGGAAGGCAAAGAGAAGCAAGAAAATGGATTGATTACAACTGAGTGACTTGGATGCATCATTATATACAGAAGTCTAAATTGACTTTTGAAGCATGTTGGTCTATTTTTTAAGGGTTTATTGTCAAAACTTGTGTTCTGGTTGCAATTAGGTTACAGGAGTTTACACAGAAATTTGATAAAGGCAAATAAATACTTGTCTTCCTGTTACTCCTCTACTGAAGCTCTAAAGCCCTCAGAGGGCATATAACAGCGGTACAGCCAGGCAGGCAGCTTACTCACAGAAACCTAACTTAGCAAAGAGCCTGATGGTAAGCTTTTCCTCTGTAGGTATAATTCAGTGATTTTGGTCAATTTGAGGATCAATTCATAGAATCAGCCAGGTTGGAAGAGACCTCCAAGATCATCCAGTCCAATCTAGCACCCAGCCCTGTCCAATCATCTAGACCATGGCACTAAGTGCCCCATCCAGGCTTTGCTGGAACACCTCCAGGCACAGGGACTCCACCACCTCCCTGGGCAGCCCATTCCAATGCCAATCACTCTCTCAGGCAAGAACTTCCTCCTAACATCCAGCCTAGACCTCCCCTGCCACAACTTGAGACTGTGTCCCCTTGTTCTGTTGCTGGTTGCCTGGCAGAAGAGACCAACCCCACCTGGCTACAGCCTCCCTTCAGGTAGTTGTAGACAGCAATGAGGTCTCCCCTGAGCCTCCTCTTCTGCAGGCTGCACACCCTCAGCTCCCTCAGCCTCTCCTCACAGGGACCACCTCTCAGTAATTTAATTATTTTTAAAAGTAATATACTGAAGGCCCCTTCCTGTGGGTCTTCATTGGTTACCTATCAGTAGTATGAAATAAAACAGGGCAACATTTTGTTCCATTGACAATATAGTGTGGCACAAGGTTGTTAGAACCTCATGGCTGATAAAGATTTTGTGTACAGAAAAGAACAACTCTCACCCATAAAAAAAATCCATTAAAAACTCACGTGATGGGGGAGGTATTGAGTGCTTCTCAGAAACAGATGTGAATCATTGGCTGGTTTAGAAGAGGTCAAACCATCTTATGAATCAGGATGCAGTTGCAAGGATCCTGTCTTTTCAGCTGCCTCATCCTGCGTTTGCAGTACAATGCTGAGGACCCATAGCTCTTCAAAGAGAAGAGAAGTCATAGCACAGCTATGACATTTGGATCCCAGAGGCAGAGAAAGACAGATTGGCAATGCTGCCTCTCTAACATGGGCAATCATCTTCTAACAGAGGGAAACTAAAATGTTCTGCTGTAAGAATAATTACTGGTTCTGCAACACCATATTCAAGACCTAATGTCCCCTCTGCACACTATTCTTGTTTAAGTCCTTCCTACAAATGAGTTAAAGGAATCAAGAAATGATTTTATTAATCAACATTTTAATTTCATATGCTGTGGCCTATTTCAGAGAGAACTCCTCTTCCACACTGGGCACCAGTCTTCAAGCTTCACAGATTTCCTTTTATATGTCTGCTATTTTTACTACCAATGTAAATGAAGTTGCAAGCACACAATCTATTGACCTCCCTATGAGAAAAAAGCCTAATGTGTAAATTAGTAAGACATCCTAAGCTTTAGTAAGTAAAAGTGACACGAAATTCCCTTTTGCTTTTTAAGCTAATTACCTAATTGATGCATTTGCTTCATTAAGCTTTACAGCTTTCTGTTTTGTTGTTTTGCTTCTTTTTTTGTCAAGTGGCAAAATGCTACCTGCCATGCAGTTTAAAATGCTTCCACTTTCAAGTGAGTGGTTTATGGTGCATTTTAAAGTGGGGCTTCTGAGAACCTTTCTGTAAGTAAGGGTTAGAACCACAGAATCATAGTCAGGATTGGAAAGGACCACAAAGGCCATCTTGTTCCAACCTCCCTGCCACGGGCAGGGACACCCTACCCTAGAGCAGGCTGTCCACAGCCTCATCCAGCCTGGCCTTAAACACCTCCAGGGATGGGGCCTCAACCACCTCCCTGGGCAACCCATTCCAGCCTCTCACCATTCGCATGCCGAACAAATTCCTCCTCACGGCCAGGCTGAATCTCCTCAACTTCTGGTTTTATTGCATTCCCCCTAGTCCTGATACACGCTGACAGCCTAAAAAGTCCCTCCCCAGCTTTTTTGTAGGCCTTCTTCAGATACTGGAAGGCCACAAGAAGGTCACCTGGGAGCCTCCTCTTCTCCAGACTGAACAGCCCCAACTCTTTCAGTCTGTCCTCACAGCAGAGCTGCTCCAGCCCACTGAGCATCCTCACGGCCCTTCTCTGGATATGCTCCAGCATCTCCACATTCCTCTTGTCATAGGGGCTCCAGAACTGGGTGTGTACTCCAGGTGGGGTCTCAGTAGAGTGGAGTAGAGGGGGACAATCATCTCACTCCACCTGCTGGCCACACTTCTCCTGATGCAGCCCAGCATCTGGTTGGCTTTCTGGGCTGCAAGTGCACACTGCTGGATCATGTTGAACTTCTCATGCACCAGCACCCACAAGTCCCTCTCCTCAGGGCTGCTCTCCAGTCACTGCCCAGCCTGCATTTGTGCTTGGCATTTCCTTGACCCAGCTGCAGGACCTTGCACTTGCTCTTGTTGAATCTCATGAGATTGGCTCGTGCCCACCTCTCCAGCCTGTCTAGGTCCCTCTGGATGGCATCTCTGTCCTCCAGCCTGTCTGCTGCACCACACAGCTCGGTGTGGTCACCAATTCAATTATGATTTACAGCAATAGCATCTAGATCAATATTTTAAAAGTTGCACAAATGCTATTCATGAGAACATAATTTGCATTATTTACTCTCACTATCTCAGCACTAAACTGTGCACAATAGAAGTTCTTTTCCTATTGCAAGATGGCAGATTTCAAAAGTGCAGCTTCAGAGAGTTAAGAAATTAGGGATTCCAAGTTAACACATACACATGAAAATTACTATGCACCTTTCTGCAAAGGAGAAAAATTAGTACCAGACAAATGTCATTATTAAAACTGGTAAAAGAAATGGAACCACATGTGAAGAAGCCTAGTCTCCTAAAGGGTGAAAAGTCTTTTCAACCTGAATTAAAGTTAATCATATCAAGATATGACACATATTCAATAGAATAATAGGCACTGTCTTATTTGAGCTGTCAGAAGGGATATTGCTGCTTTTCCAAAACACTGCTCTTTTTTGTTGAACTCTATTAATAACAGCATTGAATACAAGCATTAACTCATGTAGCAGTGCCACACAGACCATTTGCAAAGTAGTGGTTGGAAGCTGCACCAGGGAAGGTTTGGATTGGATAGAAGGAGGCATTTCTTCAGCAAGAGGGTGATCAAAGCCTACCATAGGCTTCCAGGAGAGGTGGTTGATGCTCCAGACCTGTCAGGGTTTAAGAGGCATTTGAACAATGCCCTCAACATGCTTTGAGTCTTGCTCAGGCACTTGGACAGCTAGCTGAAGATGACCCAGCATGTGCCCAAGTCACGAAGAAGGCCAAGAGCATCCTGGCTTGAATCAGCAGGAGTGGAGAGCCTGTTTGGGCCCATGCACTGGGCACTGGTGAGGCTTCACCTCAAGTTCTGGGATCAGTTTTGGGCCTCTCATACTAAAAGGACATTGAGATGCCAGAGTCAGTCCAGAAAATGGTAATGAAGCAGGTGAAGGGCCTGGAGAACAGGGCTGGTGAGGGAGCAGCTGAGGGAACTGAGGTTGTTTAGTCTGGAGCAAAGGAGGCTGAGAAGACACCTCATTGTTCTTTAAAACTCCCTGAAAGGAGATGGAGCTGGGGACCGGTCTCTTCTTCCAACTATCAAGTGACAGGACAAAATGAAGCAGACTCAGTTTGCTCCAGTTGGACATGAGGAACAATTTCTTCCCCCAAAGGTTTGCTAAGCCCTGGAGCAGGCTGCCCAGGGCAGTGAGGGAGTCTCCATTTCTGGACAGGGTTTCAGAGCTGTGTAGATGTGATGTTGAGGGACATGGTTTAGTGGTGACCTGGCAGTGCTGGGTTGATAGTTGGACCCTGATGATCTTAAAGGTCTCTTCCAACTCAAACAATTCTGTGAATCTGCTAGCTTCAAAATGGATTTAAACTTAGTGAAGAACAAAGCCGCAGCTATTTTATATAGGTCTGAAGAGGTGTCAGGACTTTTCTACATGCAATTCATTATACACTCCACCTGTAACATTAAAGACAATTATTGCTACTTTTCACTGAAGTTTCTATTTGAGAACCAGATAGCAACATGGAATAGAGTGCAAAATATATTAGGTTTGTGGAGAAAAATAATAGTTAGTGGTACTTTGAGTCAGTCTTGAGTAACTACAGTAAAGGTGTATCTATACCAGGCAGACAGGCTTCCAGCTACCATTGCTCTTCCAGTTTTCTTAAATAACAACATAATGACACAGGATGAATCACAGAATCACAGAATCAGTCAGAATTGGAAGGGACCACAAGGATCACCCAGTTCCAAGCCCCTGCCATGGGCAGGGACACCCTATCCTAGATCAGGCTGGTCAGAGCCTCATCCAGCCTAGCTTTAAACACCTCCAGGGATGGAACCATGTGTCACTGCTACATTAAAGTAGATGGTGAGAGGTAAGAGAGGTTAGAATGTAAAGGAAGACTATTTTGGAGTTGTGACAAAGAGAAAGACTGTCTAGCTGAAACTTCATCAATTCTTCAGCAAAACCTACAAGCAAGGGGAGAAAAATTTGTTTTAAACTTGACTCCTGTCAAACATCCTCTTTTCATCTACATGCACACGTGTTTGAAGTGTCAGAGCAAAAGGTAAAATCCATATCTCTTTGGTGCTCAGGCCAGAGCCCACTCAGGAAGGTGAGTCTTCAATCCACAACATCCCTCCAGCCAGTAAGGAATGACTCATTGCCTGGTTGGAGATCTGTTCTTTGAGAGAAGAATAGATCTCTTTCTATTTGAAAGATCTCTTTCTTCTCTTTGAAGAAGAACAGATCTCTTTCTATTTCATTAGTATAAATTAGACTTTTACTTGGAAGTGCTCTTACACAGACTGAAGTTCCCCTATAATAGGTCATGTGCTATGGCAACAAACTGGAAATCCATGTAGGCAAACTTTTGCTGATTTATTCACAGCTCATTTATGGCTTTTACTTTGAGGCTCCAGAGGAACTCCATTCAATCCATCATGTGTTTTTCCAGATTTGATTATGTCAATGACTCTCTTGCCCCTCCTTCTTCTCCTTAAATTTCACAGATAGAATGAGCAAAGAGTGTATGAAAAGTAGTATGTAGCTGAAATTCTCAAGCTTCTGCCCCTGCAGACTTTCAAACTCAGTCTCAAAAGACAAATTCAAATGCATTTTTATGTTAAAAAAATATATGTTAGTAGGATGCTCCAGTGCATAGCCTTAGAAAAAGCTGACATCATGTCAAAATGGGTGATGTTGAAAGAATATAAACTTCACCAGCTACACCAATATCCTGAATTGTCTTTCTGTATGGACAGCAGATGGACATATTTGTCCACCTTTCTGGGGCGTTTCTCAGGTATGCAACCAGCAACAGAGTAAGGGGACACAGTCTCAAGTTGTGCCAGGGAAGGTCTAGGCTGGATGTTAGGAGGAAGTTGTTCACAGAGAGAGTGATTGGCATTGGAATGGGCTGCCCAGGGAGGTGGTGGAGTCGCTGTCCCTGGAGGTGTTCAAGAAAAGCCTGGATGAGGCACTTAGTGCCATGGTCTGGGTGCTTGGCTAGGGCTGGGTGCTAGGTTGGACTGGATGATCTTGGAGGTCTCTTCCAACCTGGTTGATTCTATGATATTTTCTTGGAGAAATTAAGGTAAGAGGCAAGTTCATGTCCATCTGTCCAGCAGGCTTCAAGTAATTTTTTTCCCTCTCATCTTCTGTGGTACTCTGTTGGGATGTCTAAATCAAGAAATAGAGCAAGAGGGAGTTCTAATGGTCTGTTTATGTCTGGTTAGCTAACACTTTATTTCACAGTGAAGGTGTTTACCTCCTCGTTCTGTGTGACAGGAGTAGCCTTTCTTTGCCTACCTCTTGCATGAGGTTTGGAAGGCAGCTGTGAAAATCAGTGGCCCTCAAATTCTGCAGTGAACCAGATGGCAAAAAAATAGTTCAGAGTTCACTAAGGTTTACAGTCTGATGGTTTAACTACACAGCAGCACCTGCCACACTGTGTCACTCTGCTCACTAAACCACTTGAAATGGTACATTCAGGCTGCTATTGCATTTCTTATTTTGATTCTGCAGTTAACGAGACCTTCACTTACAGTCCAAATTCTGCAGTGCAGTAAAACATCTTGAAAGTGGGTGACAAACGAGCACCAAAAATCAGTTTCAGTAACCCTTGCTGTGTGGAAGTTGAATGATAAGACCCCCTGCAGAGGTGCAGAGATTTACAACTAATCATCTCTGTTTGTAGCATCCACCCAGATCCTGGACAATATGTAAATACCAGGCTCCCTATGGTGCGTGTAATAATTTGCCTAAGCTCACTTTCAGTTAATACTTTTTCCCTACCTAAGAGAATTTTGTAAGCTGTAAAAGTTCTGTTCAAATCAGGCTTGAAGCTTTGTGCATCAAAAGACAAAGGATTGATCTTTAGCCCTAAACATAACATCACTTTAGCTGATCTCTTAATTAAAACCAAAACAAAACAGAGAGAAATTCCATCCTACACAGTGGGAAAGCCTTTAAAAATGAATTTTTAAAGGCTTTCCCACTGCATCAAGAGCAGTGTGGGCAGCAGGGCAAGGGAGGTGATTCTCCCCCTTTACTCTGCTCTCCTCAGACCCCAGCTGGAGTACTGTGTGCAGTTCTGGAGCCCCCAACACAAGAAGGATATGGAACTGCTGGAGAGGGTCCAGAGGAGAGCCATGAAGATGATCAGAGGGCTGCAGCAGCTCTGCTATGAGGACAGGCTGAGAGAGTTGGGGCTCTTCAACCTGGAGAAGAGAAGGCTTCAAGGAGACCTTAGAGTGGCTTTCCAGTATCTGAAGGGAGCCTACAGGAAGGCTGGGGAGGGACTCTTTACACGGTCTAGTAATGTTAGGACGAGGGGGAATGGGTTTAAGCTGGAAGAGGGGAGATTCAGACTGGATGTTAGGAGGAAGTTCTTTACAGTGAGGGTGGTAAGACACTGGCACAGGTTGCCCAGGGAGGTTGTGGATGCTTCCTCCCTGGAGGCGTTTAAAGCCAGGCTGGATGAGGCCTTGAGCAGCCTGCTCTAGTGGGAGGTGTCCCTGCCTATGGCAGGGGGTTGGAGCTGGATGATCCTTGAGGTCCCTTCCAACCTAAACCATTCTATGATTCTATGATTCTTCTATCATTTAATGCTGCTCTATGTGATTCCTTTTGACAAACGTGTTTAGTAAGAGAAAACTTGAGAAGAATTTTGGCTTTGAAAGATTTTGGCTACATGATGCAATGCCTCCCATACATGGCATAAAGACAAGTTTGCATTTCAAGAGTTATGTATGTATAAGAAGTGTATTTTATTGGTGTCGAAAATCTATCTTTTGCCTTTTTTCCTCCCCTTTTCCCTCTCTTTTTCTGGCATCTCAGCTATTGATAACTTCCATGGCTTTTTGTTCACTACTGATAATATTGATAGAATACAGTTTTAGCTGCTTTGCTTTAGAAAGAAGCTGATCTTATGATGGGAAAAATGTTACTCAATACACAGACACACTCCCAGACACACCACACTCCTCTTACTAAGATGCACACACTGCATCTCATCTGCAGATGAGCAAACCTGTGAACCATTCTGTTTGCTCCCAACTTTTTCCTGGCTTATAGCTTCTTTGCTTCCAGGACAGATGCTTCACATTATGCTTTCACACAGGCAAACAAACCTTTACACATCTTTCAAGTTTTCTTTGACAGATTTCTTTGAAAGATCTACCTGAAGGGAGGCTATAACCAGGTGGGGTTGGGCTCTTCTGCCAGGCAACCAGCAAGAGAACAAGAGGAGACAGTCTCCAGTTGTGCCAGGGGAGGTCTAGGCTGGAAGTTAGGAGGAAGTTGTTGGCAGAGAGAGTGATTGGCATTGGAATGGGCTGCCCAGGGAGGTGGTGGAGTCACCGTCCCTGGAGGTGCTCAAGCAAAGCCTGGATGAGGCACTTAGTGCCAAGGCCTGGTTGATTGGCCAGGGCTAGGTTGGACTGGATGATCTTGGAGGTCTCTTTCAACCTGGTTGATTCTATGATTCCTCATCTTTCACTGACCAAGTGAACATAAAGCTTTTTCTGGAAACACTACACCTTTTATCCCTGCCAGCTCTATCTCTCTTCTGCCTTCTCACTGCTAAACACAGACACTTCTAGGTAACTTGAAAGTGAAAACCAAGTAAAGCCGTATGTTGGTGTGCCGTAGATCACGTTTACTATGCAAATGATTGTTTAGAGGAGAATAAAAGGCTGTAAATATTTTGAGAAGTGGGCCCCCAGTGCCTCTTCAGTATGCCAAATTGCACAGTGTGCTTCGTAATTGTGTAATATAGAGAATACCAGCTGCTCTGAATAGTTCTCAGGGGCTTTGGATGATAGTGAAAAGCTCAGCTCCCCCAGCAAGAGCCATAATCAAGGAAGTAATACTGTAAAGTCAGACCAAATTGACATTGAGTTGTTGGCTCTTAACACTCTTTAAACCAGATGTTACTGCTCTACGCTGTGATTTTAAAGTTTTCTGGGCTTTTTTTCTTCAATACAGCATGATTCCTCTGACAAAGTAATGCTCTGGCATGTAGACTCTCTCAGAAGTTGTACTTTACATCTTCTGGAGACAGCCAACCAGATGTTTATTGTCCACTGCTATGGCAAAGAACGGACGGGGTACTTGCTTTGCTCTCACAAAGAGGTGTAGGGAGGTAGCCAACACACACACATCATTGTGTATGGTGCATGGTAATTGCTTAAAGCAAAGTCTTGGGAGCAAGCTTGTCAATTCTTACAATGGTACTGAGAAATGACATCTACTTTTGGCTAATATGTAAAGGCAGGCAAGCATAGAATCATAGAATGGTTTAGGTTGGAAGGGACCTCAAGGATCATCCAGCTCCAACCCCCTGCCATAGGCAGGGACACCTCCCACTAGAGCAGGCTGCTCAAGGCCTCATCCAGCCTGGCCTTAAATGCCTCCAGGGAGGAAGCATCCACAACCTCCCTGGGCAACCTGTGCCAGTGTCTTACCACCCTCACTGTAAAGAACTTCCCCCTAACATCCAGTCTAAATCTCCCCTCTGCCAGCTTAAACCCATTCCCCCTCGTCCTAACATTACTAGACCGTGTAAATAGTCCCTCCCCAGCCTTCCTGTAGGCTCCCTTCAGATACTGGAAAGCCACTCTAAGGTCTCCTCGAAGCCTTCTCTTCTCCAGGCTGAAGAGCCCCAACTCTCTCAGCCTGTCCTCATAGCAGAGGTGCTGCAGCCCTCTGATCATCTTCATGGCTCTCCTCTGGACCCACTCCAGCAGTTCCATGTCCTTCTTGTGTTGGGGGCTCCAGAACTGCACACAGCATCTCCATTTACAACATTTTGCTATTGATTCCCTAGTGCTTAACAAAACAACAAACACCTGCAGAGCTTGTGGTCTCTATCTCTTTATGAAAATAAAGCTGAATGTGGGTGGAGGCTGGTACCTTTCCAGATGAGACACCCATCCCTCTGAGGTAACTTACAGAAATTTCACTGTCATAAGAGGTTCAGAAATAGTAATTCCAGGTAGCAACAGGACTAGGGGGAATGGAGCAAAGCTGGAGGTGGGGAGGTTCAAACTGGACGTGAGGAGGAAGTTCTTGAGCATGAGAGTGGTGAGAGTCTGGAATGGGTTGCCTAGGGAGGTGGTTGAGGCCCCATCCCTGGAGGTGTTTTAAAGCCAGGCTGCATGAGGCTGTTGGATCAGAGTTATAGTTTTGCTGCTTACCTTTGTACTTTTGAAAGGTAGTTTGTCCCCCAGGTTTCTTTCCCAGAACTGTTTTCCTGGAACTATGCTTCATTGATTGCTTATGATTCAAGGACATGATCATGCAGGAAATTTGTCACAGCAGGCTGGAGAGATGTCCCATTTATGTTGGAAAAAACACAGGCTCCACAGTAATAGGACTTCAGTCTTGTTCCAACACAGTAAGTATAGAGCAAACATACTCTCAGAAAATATCAACACCTGATTTCCAGAGGGGGCTAAGAGCAGTATGACTTTGGATTCATGGTGTAATGCCTGGCCTACTGATGGCAGTATATGTGGGAAAAGACTTGGAAGCAATGCAACCAGGCAGAAGTTTAAAGTAATAAATGCTTATTTCAAAAGATACAGACAGTTTCTATGTCAGGCCTTAACTATCTGTAACAGCAATGTGTGATTTCCTTGGCTAAATTGATAAATATGGGAAATGTGCTAAATTTTATTTTACCTTTGTTTTTCTAATGATTTTAAAAATCCTTGACTTTGGAATTATTTCTTGGAGCTGCTTCTCTTGTGATTTTTAGGAGCTCATCAAATATTAATTCAAAAGTTCTATGCAAACTACAAAGTAGTAACTATGTCACTGCTTTGGTAAACATGAAAACAGGGACACAGACTCAAGTTATGCCAGGGGGAGGTCTAGGCTGGATGTTAGGAGGAAGTTGTTGCCAGAGAGAGTGATTGGCATTGGAATGGGCTGCCCAGGGAGGTGGTAGAGTTGCAGTGCCTGGAGGTGTTCAAGAAAAGACTGGATGGGGCACTTAGTGCCATGGTCTGGTTGATTGGACAGGGCTGGGTGCTAGCTTGGACTGGATGAGCTTGTAGATCTCTTCCAATCTGGTTGATTCTATGATTCTGTGATTTTTATTCAAGCACAATTATAGGGACTGCACTGGAATGAATCATAGGAATCATTCCAAGGGTTTCCCAAAGCTCCCTAAGGGCTCTAGCTAATGCCATATTTACACCAGAGACCTTGGCTTGGAGAATGATAAAATGATGTAGAAATTATTTAGCTATTCATTACCAGTGTGATGGATGTTATTAAAAACATGGAGATGAGATCTAAGATCAATCAGAATCAAATCACAGATGGCAGGTATACAGCCACTATAAAAGAGGCTTTAAAAGACAGTAACAAGAGAAGACTCAGCAATAGTAAAAACTGGAATGGAAATGGTAAAACTTCATAACGTGCAATGAGGCTGAAGTATTCAAATAACTGTTTTTTTTGGAGGATGGTCACCAAACTGGAAAAGCACAAACTGGATGGGTGGAGCACTCACTGGATAAGGAATTGGCTGGATGGTCGCATGCAGAGAGTGGTGATCAATGGCACAATGTCCACCTGGCGACCGGTGACAAGTGGTGTTCCTCAGGGGTCAGTGCTGGGACCAGTGCTCTGTAACATCTTTGTCAGTGATATGGACAGAGGAATTGAGTGCACCCTCAGCAAGT